>JAGVSQ010003066.1:0-22667 GCA_022683975.1 Rhyacophila evoluta | reverse complement strand
TTAAATAATTTAGAATTTAAAATCAATTTCTATCAAGCACCATCAGTCAAAAATTGTATTATTTAAATGGATTTAAGCTCTCTATTTATTTTTATGACTTTCGCCTGAAATAACGAAAGATACCTTTTTATGGCCTCCTGTATTTTTTTCTACATGTTTTACGTTGTTTATGTTAGATGTTTTATCATAAATTGTTTAATGTATATCATTCGTATCATTTGCATGTATTTACTACTATATAGTTACGCGTATATCTGAGTGAATTAAAAATAACCATACTATTTGTACGCATCGAGAAATATTTTTTTTTTACTCAATACGAAAAATGGTTCAGTTTTCGAAAATTAGTTTTAATTATTAATCAAATGCCATAAGAATAACATAGAAATGTTTTCATATTTGTTATATTTACTGTGCAATTTTATATGAATACTTTTGGGAAATTCGCTTTTAACCAATTCTTTAAGTTTATAATTTCAAAGTTTTTATTCAAATGAACAATTTCGTATTCAATGATGAAAATCTTAATACTACATATCTTAATACCTGAACACTCAAATGAATACAAAAATGTAAAATTTATGACGTAGCTTTCTAGTTAGCTTGTTGTACTTATTATTTTATTATACACTATAATACTATGAATATTTCATTCTTGATAATATGTAATCAAAAGTTTATATTTAACAAAACATACACCGTAACATTGTTTTCAACTTGTTATGGAATGAAAACTTTACAACAATATTCCAATTGTGTGTTTATTTCAATTGTTATGCTTTGTGAAATATATGTTTACAACAATAACTAAATAAATAGATATACTTTATTATTTTTAATGATGGTTTTAATAATTATACTTTTATGAGTGACAAAACTTTCAAATGAAAAAATAGAAGCACAAAGAAAATTCGCACTTATGATAAAATTAGTTTAAACGTCTGAATGTACACATTGTAAATATATTCAGTGCCAAGGCAAATATATGACATAATAAATTGAAGGGAGGTTATGATATTTTTCCGGTTAAATATCACACAAAAATGGAGATTCGAATACCTTATTTTTGTAGTGGTCGTATTCATAATGATCATTATCTTCCACTTTAGGACTCCCAAAATTTTCATGCACGTGAAACACGTGTAATTGATATCATCATTATGAATAAGACCGCTACAAAAATAAGCTATATGAATCACCACGTTGTAAAAAGCTGTATAATACATAGGGTCACCGTAATGTGATATTGATTTTGGACCATTTTTTCTAATATCTCTGTACCGGGTCTTAGTTGTGTGAAATGGGGTCACGGGGCCGAGCACGGGAACCAGTACGTTAGAATTATAATGAGAAAACCCATTATTTCATTTGCGTAACATTAATGATATGAATTAACATGAAATAATAATAAAATTAATTAAAATTTTCTAATATTTTTCGTTGAGAGTTTTCGCTTAAAACTGAAGACTATTTTCGTTTGATGAGTATGTAATTAAGCACATTTTTAATATTATTTATGAATAAAATTTGGTGTAGTAATATTATCGCGCACCGACAAAAGAGCGCATATTAAAAGGTTTTATATACGTTTATATTGTTGCGCTATTATCGGTGCGCGATACAGTTAATTTTAATATTATTTCTAAATACTACAATTAGTAAATATTAGTGTATTATTACCAACATATTTGTTGAAATTTCATACCAGTGAAGGAAATAGAATAGTCATAGTTGAGGGAGGTTTGCAAAATTTAAAAGCCATGTATTGTCATGGTGTTAATAAATTATTAGTAATATACAATTCGGCGTGCTATAAATGCGCGTGAATTGTCGTGCGTGCGTGCTCGTTCGTGCTCATCTTGGGCACTTGGCATGGCGAGCGCACTCCACTGACCGTTCTTATCCATGGCAACAAGGTTCTGCCCCCGTTTCAGGTGAATCCGTAGCTGGAAGAAGGAGAACTTGCGGAGCTGAGCTTCTCTGTTCTGGGCAGCTTCATCCATTACCTGAGAAAAAAGACATTGTAAATTTAATCAACAGATATTTTTCAAATTCAAATATACAGTAATAAAAAAGCTATAATGCTTGAAGTAAATACGACCTTAATTTGATTACTCGTGTGTAATAAATACTTCCAAAAAAATCATGAATTTTTTATCGTTTTTCAAACCGCCCAGTTTCCGGCGGAAGTAAATGGCTGTACGCTTGGGAAATATATAAAAACTTTGATGTAAGTGGTAGCAATTCTTTAAAATCCCGCTATGATCATATGGTCCGCCAAGACAGAAAATCCCAACAGTGAGGTTGTTTGAAATGATAGGATAAGTGACAGGATAATTCTTAAGTCAGATTGGGGTTTGAGTTTCGACAATTATACCAAGAACTTTGAACAGAGTGAATTAATACAAGAAAAATATTGTAAAGAATTTAGTAGGTTATTTATTATTTACTATTGAATTATTTTATTTTTAAGTCAATGATCAATAAATATAATATTTTCATCTATCGCTTATATAAAACTAATCGCAATATTTGTAGTATTGCATATGGAAAGTTTTTTTTTATGGATTTGAGAATGTTACATATGTATATTAATGTCTCCCTGGTAGTAAACAGTAAAATACGAGTTTCAGTGCCAGAAGTTAACTCCTGAAGACTTAAAAAGATTAAAGATTTAAGACTGGATGCCCAATAGGTTAAGAGATTATTTCATAATCAATTATCGTGAAAATGATATCTATTATATGAGGATGACATCTTCCCACTGTGATATATCTATTGTAATATATGTGCTCTAATTTTATGTCATTTATATAAATAAATTTTTATAATTTCTTTGCATTTTTATAGAATACAGAGATAGTTGAACTTTAAGCTTGAGAGAAATTTATTTGAATGAATGAAACAGCTAATTTATAGTAATGGTAGGTGATAGATAATAAATAATATATGTAAATTGAAATGTAAATTTGTATGTGTACGTTTTGTTCAACATACTGTAATGTGGGCTACCTTATTTTAGAATTTGACTCATGTGGTTTTACCCTAAAATCGCACAATGTATAAGACAAAATGTTATACGAAATGTCTTTAAATGAATTTGGTATTATATATCAGTATAAATCCAGAGCTATGCTTCTTAATTCTAGGATAAAAATGTATGCTACATTTGATTTTACCAATATTGATGGATTATAGAAATTGACCATTACATCTGGTAATCTATCAAAGTGATTAATTGTTGAATACTTCCCATATCAAAGAATAATTTATTTCTTCCGAGAAGATTTCTCAATTTCTCTAGAAGCCATTATAGTTATTAAGTCATTCGTAAAAATATGGTTGACGTATATGAACAAGTATTCACATCAAACGACAAAAATTTTGGTTAATAAACAAAGCGTGACAATGTCAGATTACTATAGATTTTTTTCAATTATGGCATATGCTCGAAAATAAGTAATGCTTACATGGAAAGTAATTCAACATATTTTAATTTAATAAATATTTTTTTCCAGAAGCTTCTACTGAAAAAGTGGAGCATATAAATTTCTATATTATGAAGATATGTACTTCACATGCATACAAACCTCTACAATACAAAATATAAAGTCCATTTTTCGAAAGCTTAACAATTATCTATATTTATACAATTCATTATTTTGATGGAAAAAATATTTTTTGGCTTGATAATGAAGATGTGTTAAAATAAATTTGTTATAAAATTTGAACTAATGGAATCGTTATGAAATGGAGTTCCTCCAAGTAAATACTACATTGAATATTTTAATTTAAAAATTACGAATTCAACTTTGAGCCGATTATTTTTAATCCAATGTGTTAACCGTACAAGGATTATGGATCCACATATTACATAATATGGATGCAAAAGAGTAAGAAAATTAAAATGATATAACTATAGATTTCGAAGATCCATCATCTGCCTATAGAAATTTATCTGGATTAAAAATCACTTTTCCGGATTAAAAATTGTGTTTTCTATATAAAAAAGATTGTACTAATTAGAGCTTATGAGGGAGTATTTTTTATTTTTTAAAAGTTTCTGTGAAATAATATTCATAGGTACCAACAAAAAAGATACAATATTTCAAACTCTTATGGATTATAATATTATGTATTTACGAAAAAATACACAGTTTGCGTAAAATGATAATTTATTTTTACTTTATGTGTAGAAATTAAATAAAATATTGCATGCCCACCGTTATCATATTTTATTTTCATTAATCTGTTTAATTTATGAGATGAAATAAATTTTTACACGTCGTTTGGGAACAGTTGGGCTTGAACGTGTATTCCAAGAAATGAAATGCTATTTGAAATTTATAATCTTGATCTATGATTAAAATAAAATATATATGATTGAACTAAAAAAATTAAAATAAATAGAATTTTGAACGACTTGTATAATAAGACTTTGCGAAATTCCGTTTATGGCTTACTAAATTAAATATTATTGTAACCAATTACTCAAGACATCAAAGAGTATACTATAGATAGTATAAAACGATACTTTTGAATGGGATTCTAAGGATTGATTTAATATAATTTTACTCGCCTCGGTGGTCGAGTGGATAAGCACGCGCGCTTCTGAATCGCTCGGCATCGGCGGTCGCGGGTTCGAGTCCCGCCGCTGCACAGAAAATCAACATGTTTTTAATATATTACGTATCTAATGTGTTATGTATTTGATTGATGAACGATTCTCGCGAAGTACAAAAATTCGGAATTAATCTTGATCTTTATAAAGGTAATAAAAATTCTCGTTTTAGAACGCATCAATTGCCCCCATTATTCAAACCAAATATTAAGATGTTAGAAATGTAATTCTATACAAATTTTGATGTTATCCTATTGTTGTTGATAAGTAAATTGGGCTAGGTAAAAATATGCATTTTTTTCCATTTTAGATTAGTTAAAACTGAGTATTAAGAGATCTATAGGTTATATAACTTATTAAGACAAACTTTTATAACCCCCGAATTAGTTTTATTTCAACAACACTTTATCAAAAGATATTAATTAGTATGTACACAATAATATATTGCAATCAAAGTAAAAGCTAAGTATTGTGCTTTTGGTAAGCACAATAATGTAAGCTATTCGAAGCTTTTCTGGATGAAAACATTTCGTTATTTTTATTCTATCAGAGCTTTATAGTTTCCGGTAAGAATATTACTATCGTTAAAAATACGAAAACAAATAAGTATATTCGACGTAAATAAAAATGTTCGTCGACCTATTTGTGAGAACGAGATAAAGACGACAGAGCGAGTTTCTCGAATTGCCTTGCGTCACGTGTGTCAAACATTTTCGTACTATGGAGCTCTTCATTTTAAAAATTGGATAGCAAATGATATATATATTAATAGTACAATTATCATACAATTACTTGTATATGTAAAAGCAGGCATATTTCAGAAAAGCTTATAATTAGTTTATACAAGGAGCGTTCAGTCGAAAGTATTAATTGTAAAGTTGTAGTGGCTAACCAGTCCAGCAAATGATATGAAACTTTTAAAAAAATTGCAACATCCAACGGCAATAATTTTTTTATTAACAACGTTCAATATTAACAGAACTTGGTTGGAAAATTCATCTTGTACACTCTAGTACAAGCGAATTAAGGTAGTAAGAAGCTGCTCCTGAAATACTTGTGGCACTTTGAAAAGAATCTCTCGTTTGTTTTGCTTCGGTATACGTGACAAAGTGGGTGTAAAAAGAGAAAGGTGTTGAAGAAAAACAAATATTCTCGATTTCATGAAAAAACTTTATACTTCACAGCGATATGACGGTAGTAAGCACAAAATAGTATCTGTTGTTTGTCGGTTTAATATACATGGTTGAGATTTATATCTCAAAGCGAAAATACTTACACCGTATTGAGTACGTGCTGTGGTTTATTTGTGTTATTCGGAAAATGCCGCTCGTTAATAAAGCTGACGAAAGCTATCAAAGATATCAAAATAAGTTGAAAAGAAGAAGCCAATATTTAATTATTGACTATAACAATTAATTTTAATCGAGTGAAAGTTTCATAAACTGAATAACCAACATTTTTTTTATATTTATTTTCATGTGTGCGATTTTATGATACAATGAAACTAATAATAACATTAAATGGACCAAAGTATACTATTTAAGTTTATATTACATTCGATAGTATTTAACACATGATTTATAAGCACTATAAAAACTATGTTGTTCTTACAAATGATCGGTCTGAGTCAGTGAATGTATGAAACATAAAAAAATCACTCACAGGCATTAGATCTAAATGAGCCGGCGCTGGAAGTGGGGTGGGCGGCCTGTCCTGATGTTCCGGACCTGTTCTTGCCAGAGGTGAATCTAGAATAATAAAAACAAAGGTTAATGGTTGTTGCCTGAAATTTACTCTACGGTGTTATCCTGAGAAGGCCTGAGAATATTTATTATCGTTTCAATCTCAAGATAAAGACAATTAAACCAACGTTTCATGAAGATAACATATTAAGTTTACAGGGATATATACTTGACTATAAGCTTAATAATAAACAACACTATTTTATAGAGTTGTATAAATTATATATAATGTATACACTATATAAATTCTGTCAATGATCAAGGTAAAAGATGAAGATTTAAAAAATACACAATATTAACATTACTACGTTTATCGTAAAGCATATGGTTAAGTACAGAGTGCAGTATATTTTGAAGATTTTCTTTCTCAAATTAAGAAAACATCTTCTACCTCGAGAGAGATGAAAAAATGACTATTTTCTTTAGAGGTAGCAGCAAATGACCATTTATGTTGGCAAGACGTTTTAGCACATTTTATTTTACGAGCTTGGAGCCTGGAGCTTTAGAGCGTAATATTTGAGCTTGAGCTAAGTTACAAATAAATGAGTTAATTTAAAATTATATACTCTAGTATCCAACAATATACATTCTTACAGAATCAATGCCAGAGACCATCTAAAAGTTTTTTTATTGGAATTTTATGCAATACTGTTAACCTAAATGGAATACTCACAGTACCAAATATTTTCTTAGCATAATTTTGACATAACATAATATATATAGATGGATAATATTTTTGAAAGATCGTTTAAAAATATGTTTTGCTAAAAAACTTATAATTGAAAATATTTCTTCCGACTTTTATCATATTTTAATAATTATTACAATTTCAAGTATATTTATTTCATCAAGTTTTTTCTTAAATTATCTATATTATTAAAACTTCTATTTCAAAGTACAATGGCATAATTCAAAAGTTCGTTGCGTAAATTGGAAGCTTGTCGTGAATTTTTGAAATTTAAATTTTAAGGAAAAAAAATGAGGACATTTTTGCACGCAAAAATGAATACATCAAAACGTCTTTTGAAAAGAGATGAAATTTTACGCTTTTTCATAAATAAAAATTGAAACAGCAAACTGGTCTTGTACACGAAATGAAAGTTATTAGATAAGAGTAAACACAAAATACCATGATATATCTTCTCGACGAAGCTGGTATAAATAACGAAATGTAGTTAATATTTTATGATTATTTTGAACTAACGCCAAAAAACCGTGTAATATAAATATATTTATATCATATTTACATATTAAGATTCATTAAAAATTAAATCAGGAAAAACTATTGTTCATTTTTGGTCGTATTTGCTTAAAACATATTTAGCAATATCCATTCCCAAAGTAGATAATATAGATTTCCTTTGTGTGGACAAATAAATAACTTTGTCCATGGTATAAAATTTGGATTTTTTACTAGAACTGGTCATAAGATTTAGGCATCATCATTATTAAGGCCTATTCTTTTTCAGTACCATTGAATTATTTGAAATTAAAATGCAGCTGTAGAATTTAAAGTTGCAAACTGAAACGAACAAGCTTACCAACCGACGAAGATATCATAAAGCATTGAATAAATATATACATCCATTTACTGAATGAAACTAAAAGGTATATTTTGATTATTTTGTATATTATTGTTACATAAGAATTTTTTTTTTATCTCACCTTTGACCAACATTGTTATCAATTGCTGTATAATATTAAATGTTTTACACAAAAAAGGTTCTGAATATTAGTAGGCGATAATGTGAAAAAATTAAGCTGATAATAAAAACATCTCTTATCAAAAACAATATTTATAAGATGCATATTTGCAGATTTATAGATGCATCTTTGTTTAGTACAAACAACGAGAAAGCTTTTAATATGTGTTATAATTAATACTATTCTCATAATAAATGTACACAAGCACCAAAATCTTCCGAGATAACAAAACTCTAGACTGCAGACAAAAAAGCTTTTTGAACTAGTTTGTAGAAGACTTTCGACAAATATAATACTATTCGTTGTAAATTGATTTAAAACTAACAATTGTTTGAAATTTGTGAACTTTCATACTGACTGACATTTGCAATTCGAGTTCTGTTTTCAAATTCTTCAGCTTGCATGTACGTTGTACAAATATGGGACTTACTCTTATTTAAATTGACAAAACTACGTACCATAAGAATAAAAAGTAAAAAAAAAAATAGAAAAGATATGAGAAAATTTGCGAAAAATAAATATTGTATTTGAGATTTCCCGTCAAACGAATAAAAAACGATATAAATTGTTTACGCAATTTTAATAGTTTTATATTTGAAAAGTATCCTTTTGAACACATTGATATAATATGGCGTAATGAACTTTAAGCGTCATTTGGAATGTAAAGTTTTGTTCAGGTGCATCTTTCTAGGTGTCTAAAGAATAACAATCAATAACATAGTTTTGAGTGTGAAATTTAGGTTTATAATTACGCAGTGCTTACCTTTTTTAAACATTTTCTTGAACTTTCTGTATACAACATGGACTTTTAGATGCATACTGCATTTTCTATCCATTTCAAATAATTATTGATGCGTTTTAAATTTACAATTGAAATGTAGACTCTCACTGTATTTCAATCAAAATTAAAAATAAATACCAATAAAATAATGTGTGTTACATTACAGTGTTGTGGTCCACTTGGTGTCCATTTTTGTTCTTTGTATATGTGTTACATGTAGTCGTTTTGTGACCTAAATGAGAATTTAAGTACGTCGTTAGGATGTTAAAAGCAAAATGGCCTATATTGGAAAATATGACAATTTAAAACAAGCCTCATATGTAAAATTCTTTCATTTAATTTATAATTGTATAACAGTAATTTTTAATTGGGATATATTTTTTAAGGTTAGATGGAATTTCCCTTCTTCTTTTATTTATTACTATAATTCCTGACCCGCGGTACAAAATTAGTAATTTTTATTATAGTATGTTTACTGTATTCATAATAATATACAGTGTAAGTAATTTGACAATAAAATACTGATAATACTAGTAAAAAACATTTTATTTGATGGTAATTATTTATATAATTACATACTGCACTAATTAGATGCCACTAAAAACTTAAATAAAGGGCAGATAAACAAACAATCGAACGCATGCATTAGATTGATTTGTTGCTTATTTTTGTGTTTATTCAAGAATGATTTTTTTACTTCGGATATCAGTATAAGTTAAAGAAATAAGAAACGAAAAAATGGCTTGTATAATTCGACAGGTTTTTCAAGGCTGTATCATTTTAATACAGAACTGAAACAAATCATAGTCGATTTTTATTAATGAATGTGATATGGATCTCTCCACAAGGTGAAACCGTGTAGAGAGATTATTTTTCACGAAAATTGGTTTTAAGACAATTGCTCGACCCAAGATGTCAGCACGTTGACTTCATGGCTACCGTGGAGATTGCGGAGATTCACGTATTCCACTTTCTGAGTGGTCATTTGCACACTGCTTGAGCGAATATGGTTAATAGACGACATGGAAAGAAATGTGTTTTTTACGATACTATTTTAAAAGTTTTATATAAAATACATTAAATTTGATATACAAATATATATATCGTCGCTCGAATGAAGTATTATCCTAAGTGAAATTGAGTTTTGTATAAAGGTGATGTATGAAATACTTGTACATGATATGCAAAGTATCTTATGTATGTATACACATAATATTTATAAAGAAATTTTATTAAAAGTGCCCTAAGTAATAAAATATATATTTTATTAAACACAGAACAATCCAAAACGTACTTATTGCAAATTATATTCACTCATATATATTTTTTTATTAGATCTTACTTCGTGTGCACTACGAATATTAACGAAGACTTTTAAATTTAAAAAAGGTGCAGGTTGGATTATTTCAGAATATAAATTTAGTCAATGTATATTTAATAATAAAATTTGAGCTTTCCTTAGCTTTTATAAGCACTCCCTCTTCTAGAATAATATAAATATGTCGCATAAAGTATTCAAATGTGAGAGAAATATTTATTTCTGAGGGTATAAATCTATGGCATGGGTGTTGAACCGGAAAAATAAAGGGGCCACATTTTTTTATAGATTGTCGTTTTGCAAGAAAAAGTTTCCAGAAGTATTTTTTCACATTGGTCGACTAAGTGATTACCCAATATCTTATATATCATGTCCACTTGAAAAACTTGGATCATTTGCCACTAAAATATGAATATTTATTTTATATTTACATGTTGATTTTACACCATTTGTTAGACATATTAAGTATTCATTTTATGCTTCTAAATAAGCATTAAAACGGTGTTTATGCTAATGTAATTGCAAGGCTTCTACCGTAATAATAATTTCACAAGTGTAACTGCTTATTTAGTTTCTCACTGCAATCAGTAAACAGTATAATAATTACTCAAATATTATATGTTTTTAACTTTCGCCTTACGGTATTAAAAGCTATGGTGCTGGGCTTTAAGTGTCCGGTTAAAATTGTATCTTTAAAATTAAAATCATGCAACATCTTATAGATTAATTAAATGATTTAACTTGTTATCTATAACGACGCCTAAATAAATAACTTTTAAGAAGACTTTGACTGAAATATTTTCTATGCGGATTGTGAAAGGCCTTTTTTGTAGATGACCTGGGGCTTTGAGTACAATGGCTTCAGTCTTTTTGGCCACAAATGACAGTCATGTTGAGTTGCCCCAAGCCAGTGTGATTGAAAGAGCTTCACTGACCACTGTTTTGATGGCAGTTCTCATATAAGCCTCAACCATTGGCAAGGTGTCATCTGTATACTGGTAGTAACTGAGGTCTTAGATATAGAGTACTTAAAATTGCTTGTAGCGCTATCTTTATGGGCATTACCGGCTATGCTGCTAGCGCATGGTAAAGCGATGTAAACTAGGGTATATTCATAAAGTTCTTCTTAGCGGACAACGCAGTGCGTTATTAGCCTTTACATAGGCCTATAGAACAACTTCAACGGACGCGCTCCCTGTCTTGGCCGGTGTCCTCCCACTTGATCTGTACATTCAGGTACTTGGTAATGTTACTATTTTGCTTAGAGCATAGAAAGCGCACGTAGTTTATTTAAGTCCATCTAGCCGAGAGTAAAATAATAGACTGGATCTTAAGAAGAAAACCCATGATCAGATGATCAGATGGCCATGGTTGCAGCGATAAAAGCCTGGCAGGGTAGGTGAGACGCGTGGACTTAAGGCAGGCACATATACATGTTTTTTCCTAACATTAAATGGTACATGGAGATAACCAAGTTGACTCCAGACCGCTTCAGTAGCCAATTTATTACAGACCACGGTGGTTTTGCCGTTAAGCTGTCTCAGTTTGGTATATGACCAGGTGTAACAAAGAGTGTTAATTAAATAATTGTAATAAGCTATAAAAATCATATTATATATATGTGTTCAGTAATATAAAATAGTGAAATAAATACAAAAATAAGGGTGAATTAGGGGAAACGATATCAGGCAAACGTCTTTCATAGACAACCTATTATATCTAACCGCAATAAAAGCTCCTTCTCTTCCCTACTAGACGTAATGACATCGTTCAAATGAGTGATCGATGATGCCCAATACATATATACCATTATTATTCAAACACACACGCACATGTCAGTTGTTTAATGCAAAATAATTATTTCTGTTCATATTGATAAATGCTTTTATTTCATAATGGCGTCATTAAAAGCATAGAGTTTGTTTTATGAGAAATGTAACATTTATTGTCTTAAGATCGGTATATTTATTTGGAGAAATAAAATGAAGTATAAGTACTGATCACTTATAATTCGCCACAAGGTAGGGGGTGATTTACATTTGCAGTATCTCCAAAATTAGAAAAATCTTAGAAATTCGACGATAGTACAAATGTAAATAATTGTTTACAAAAGTCCATGGATAAACTTTTCATATTGTAATGTGCATATTGATCGATATTAATTCTTATTTTTCAATTTGGTAATAGTAAAACATGAGTATCGATATTAAAATTCAAAAAAACTTCTTTATTAGTTGTAGAATAATGTATAACATCAAACTGACGTCATTTTATTAATCGTTACATTGACATTGCTATAAAATTTGATATTGTCAAGACATGACTTCATATTCTGGGAATCCATATAGGTACTTCATTTTTATATTGAACATCTACAGATGGTTTAGATCAATGGGATCCATTTTCAGGGCATTATTGGAAAAAAATGTATTACTTTTTTTTATTATTATTATATTAAGCAGGTTAAAATAAGGGAGATAATCGATATTATTTCCTTGCCATATTCGCCCTAGAGGTGTAATATGATACATAAATTTCAACAGTATGAAGATGTACTATGATAGATTGTTTTTCATGAAAATTGCTTGTCAGCAAATTGATCGACCTACAAGGCGTTAAGTACGGCACCTTCGAATTTTTTTAATGCCTTTTTCTGACTATCAGATTTGAATGGGTGACTTAAATTTACTATAAATTTTCTTAGCATGAGTTTCGCATTTGTTTAGAATAATTTGAATACTGTTTTAGAAGTTTACTAAGTGGATGTGTCAACTTATAAGTATTTTTAATATAAATTATTTGATATCACACTTAAAAATGAATTTTGATAATTATTACAATTTATTGAAACGCCCAACAACTAACTGTGATAAAAAAGTTTGAGTATGAAGAAAAAAATGCGGCTGGAATTAATAGATGTCGATTCCATATACTCAATATTTAACAGCCCTATTTTTAAATTTAAAAATAAAGCTAGGAAAGTAAAATAGCAACACTTGGTATTCAATTATAATGATCGAATTAAGTGAACACCCACTATCGATTTATTGTGTCTACGTGGATAGAATGTAAAAATATTATGTCATCGAGAAAACTCAAAAATAAATTTATTAGATCATTGATGAAAATTAATGACCGCCTATTAGTGGCACTGTTGGCGTGTTGTCAGAGAAGAATAAGTATTTTTTTAGCCAAAAAAAGTTTAGGAACAGTTGATGAATTATTTAAAAAAATTAATATCAATCGACACGTTCATTAAATTGACTATTAATACGTGAATTTTATAGATTTATTTGCGAGTCCTATTTTTAAAAATTTGATTAGATAAGCATCACAACAGAACTTAGCAATAAACAAAATGAATTGATATGCATTTTATTTAATACAATTGATCTTTGTTCCTTAAGTGACCGAGAGTAAACGTGTGCATCTGTGTGCTGAATGTTGCGAGTTTGAATTCCACAGCTGGTAAGAATTAAAAAATTAAAGGTGTAGGTTTCCATTCAGTAAAACGATTGTCTGACAGCTGATTCTCATTTAAAACTGCCAAAGTCTTCGATTTATAGAGATCAATATGCTACATATTGGAAAATGGTAAAAAATAAATTGTAGTAAAAAAATCATTGAATTTAAGTATGATTTATGACTAGTAGTCTCTCCGGTAGCCGAGAGGTTAGCGTGTGCATTCTAGAATCTGAGATTACAAGTTAGATTCCCACAGTTAGTGGATTTAGAAAAAAATCCATGCTGCAGATGCCAGGCTGCATTGCCAGTAAGTAAAACAGTTATCTGATAGACAGTTCTCATGGAAAAATAGTTCTATCAACACAAGTATTCACACTTTGAATTGTTCTTCTGTTGACAGATTTTTTTAACTACTCCATTTACTCCATTTATGGAGTGATAATCTTTGTACTATTCAAATCTACATGCTTCAGGAGTAAGTAGGCTTATACTCATATTAAAAATATTAATTAAAAACGAATATTACAAAGATGTTTGTAATACATGATGTAGCTTTGGTATAACATCTATAGTGGATATTGTCAAG
The DNA here is from genome assembly GCA_022683975.1 of Rhyacophila evoluta. Classification (NCBI taxonomy): domain Eukaryota; kingdom Metazoa; phylum Arthropoda; class Insecta; order Trichoptera; family Rhyacophilidae; genus Rhyacophila; species Rhyacophila evoluta. Next base: position 8,450 of record JAGVSQ010003066.1, on the reverse strand, counting down.
GAAAAATCAGAAATGCGCAAAACAATTTATATCGAGTCATGAATGTTTATTTTTAGAGTCGTGAAGTTGGTCGCATGATGTTATTGTCCAAGTGATATCGATGGCGTAGATATATATATATGTACGTAGATGACAAGAATGTTGACGACACTTGAATAGAAACTTTTTTTATGCTAGTGGTATATCTGTGAAAATTCCGCGAATTTCTAAAGGCGATTCGACAAAATGAATATAAAAAAGATTTTTGATGAACGTATTATTGGATTACACTTATATTTTCTGCCTAATGTGACTCGGTATAAATAAGAAATAAAAAGTTTTTTATTTGAAGATGCGGTATAAAGTTTTACTTGATAAAAGTATAGAGATTAATTAGATACTTCATTTCAATTGAATTTAAAATATCTGTGAATATGTAGAGATAAAATATAACCAATAACTCAAGTTTCGTCTTTCTATATCTTCGTGTAATATATAAACGAAAGATGCGTTAGTATACACAAAAAACCTTGAGGTGAACCATAATATATTATATCAATAAAAGTGTGCGGAATATTACTGAAATTTAAATAGTGAAATACAAAAAAAAAACCATCTCATAAATATCGTACAACCAATGTAATAACGTAAAAAAAGGGATGAAACAAAATAATTAAGGGAATATGTATTATTATTTATAAATATTGTGATACTATGGTCGCCAAGAGGTTAGGTCGTGCGCGCTTTGTAGCGGGAGATCATGCACTCGATTCCGATTCCTACAAAGTTTAAAATGCAGTACCGTATGATTATTGGTTTTAGCAATCGATTGACAACCAAATATTAACAAAAAGTAATCTATCAGTATATCCCTTCATATTGTGGAGGTCCATATACTACACAATTGGAGCGGATATGATAAACAATATTACATATTTATATGTTAAATGATACGACATGTTATATGCTGATTGTGCGTCATTAGTTTGCGTAAATAGCCTAATATTTTGTAGTAAGTTAAAGTTGGATTTTCTGTCACAGTTTTACATTCTACATGTTATCATTTTGTCATAATTATATTCATCAGGAATGTTTTGAAAGTAGATCATGTGAACATCTATCTATATAAAATAAACGAAGAATATGTGTCACTTAATTTGAAGACTTGTTTTTTACAATTTAGATAAGAATAGTTTTTCGGCAGCTTAGTAAATTCATTAAAAATCTAGTCATACATTTCAAAAGCTTACTATTGGAGATGGTAACCTCCAACAATGAAGCATATGAGTTCATCTTAAGGCCATCGAAACAAAATATTGAATAAGCTTAAAATGAAAAATTCTGAAAGTTTAAACGAAAGGTAGCTTTATAATGAAGAAAGTGAAGACACTGTGTATATATAGTACTGTCGGTGGAAAATCACGTAAAGATGTAATCCCTGTGGTTAGTAAGACAGGTTATCCATTTTGAAGTAAACTGTTTTTAAGAAACTTTCTCTTGGGTACAACAAAAGCACTGAGCCTCATTGATATCCAATTTAAAATCAGGGAAAAGCCAGCACGTTTATCCATTAAGTTGACTGTGAAAGTAAAGCAAACATTATAAGGAGATACCGTAAAAATATTAATGTGATAATGTTACATCGCAAAATTTATATTCGTGCTCTTAAAATTTTAGCAAAAAACCCAAAGAGAAATTGAAAATAATATGAAATATGTATGGAGAGATTTTTGTACAGTTTTCTTTTTTTATACCATTTCCGCTCCCAAAGTAGAGCATATGGATCTAAACAGTTAAGATATCCACTACGAAAGAGGCGTATATGGATCTCTGCGATGTGAAGACGTCTTGACAGATTATTTTTCACAATAACTGTTTGTCAGACAATTACTCAACCCAATAGGCATCCAGTTCTGCATTTTCGGATTTTTAAATGCGATGCATGCTACTAAAAACGCTACCGGGGAGACATATGTACATAATATATCAAATATAAAACATATAAATCTCGATAATGTGAAATTTTTTTTATGAGTTCTGGCTGTCAGCTAGTTTCTTAAATAATGAAGGACCCATTTATTCACCTTTCGTGTATTTGTATTTTGCAATTGACTATAAAACACACAATAATATAAATTAGTATACTGTATATTATTAGGTATTAATTTAATAAAATCGACTGATTGAAACATGATATAATCAACATGTATTAAATTAAACGTTTCAACTTATTTAGTTGAAATCGAAAACAATGTATTATCTAGAAATATATATTTGGAACTCAGTAAGTACTGTAAAGAAACTTATTTTCTTTTAATATATTTATAAAAAGTTAACATTTCAAAAAAGGAGACAATAAGGTATTTTATTTATTGTATTATAACAAAAATCAGTCCTTTGGATAAATGCCATGCATTTTAATTTGATATAGTAATGTAGTCAAAGAAATTCCGATCGAGTCAAATACAGAAGGCTGCATGAATATTGAATATAATATACACTTTTTATTATATATTCAATTTTTTTGCATAAGTATAAGAGAACTTGGAAAATATGATATTGTGAAAAAGTTTGAGAGATTGATTGTTTGCTGTAATGAGTTGGACATCACTGATTGGCGTTACGGTTAAGAGACGTAGACATTAAATATCAGTGATAACGAAAAGTTTCCGAGCGTAAAATCTTTGAGACCGTCTGTGATGATAGCATCTGGTGATAATTACAATATCTATAAACTTTAGACGAATCTGACGTTATCAAATTCATCAAAATACAATCCCTGAGATTGGTCGGTGACATAACACGTGTCGGTTATGGAAAGTAACTAACGATCCTTTAGTGAGATAGAATTGTACCAAAATGGTAAACTTTAGCGTCCTAAAAGACGGTTTAATAATATCTACAGAATGTTTTCAGCAGAACTAAGGGATGCGAGTATAACTTGGGAGAATGTAAGAGTACTGACAGAGATTTTTGGAAGTGCCATATTATGTCCAGATACTTTATACTTGATATTGAAGAAGAAGAATATGGTATATAGATATAACGATCGTCATTAGATTATTCAAAAAATATGTGACAGACCAAGCAAACTGGTGTTATGAAGCAGACAATATTCAATAAAGGCTGCAAAATTACAAGAAAGAAAAACACATACTTTTATATTGGATTTTGAGATATTATCTATAGTGAAAATTCACGAATGAAATTATTTAGATAGATTTTTTTTGCTGTACCGACGTGGCATATATTTTTATGGGGTTTCTTATCATGAATAAAAAATATATGCTACAATTTTTCTGTATTTTTCGTTAAATGAATGTAATTTCGAGAAATATTTCTCATAACAATCGTATAAAGCCGACGAAAAATAATATAAATCATACAAGTAAAGGAAAAAATGCTTTGACTTTTTTTGTATATTCACTACGCTTCTCAATTCATATCAAAGTAAACTATACGTTCTAGGACAAAATAAAGTTTGACACGAACAAATGAAAATATATAACAAAAATAATTTTACAAATGAAAATATAAATAAAACGAGATGAAAGTATAGCATTTTAAGTGACATATAATTATTGAAACAGTTAATAAATATTTACATTGAAATATTGATAACTTCTGAAATATTATATTGAAGTTTTTGTCTTTGCATAGGATCTGTTTCCTTTTTCAGTGTATCAATAGATAAAGATAAGCCGTTCATGATTAAAAAGTATTTGAAAAGCGTAATCCCTTTTTAATCTAACGCTCTCTACAAACATATCTGACAGGAAAATGAAAAAACTTCGTTTCACAATTTTGAAAAACAATAATAATTACAATGTGTGCGATTTTTTTTTAAAAACATGTAATTAATTATAAAATTAAATGAATATGTATTTAGTTTGATACACGTTATAACGAATATTCAAACTATTTCATCATCGAAAAATAGAATTATACCCATAACTGAAAAGAGGATTCCGATATAAATTAATCTTTTATTACAAAGAAAGTTTTCTTGAGTGACGCTTTCACAGGATGGCGCCTGAAAGGGCGTCGCGATGCTCGGAAAATGATTTACCGTACGTTTGTTTAAAAAAGTTTCCTTTCTTGAGGCTTCCGTAAGGCGGTAGCTAGAAAATTCCTCAGAAATTAGTAAATTTATGAATGAAAGTCTGAAATTTTCTTTTTAAATCATAGTAAGTGATTAAATCAATTACTATTTATGAAAATGATTTATGTTGCATATAGTAAGGTCTTGTATAACAATAGAAACTATAAATTATATCTTTTCAGTTTAAAATAACAAATTGTTACAACAAATAATTAAATTTTTATAATGAATTATTATTTTCTCGTAAAATATGATATTCATAGTAAGTTGTTGGTGGGCGATTTTTCCCGACATCTTGGAAGACTGGTAGGTACCATTTGTAAAACATACTCCGCAAAACTAAGGGCTACTGGCATGACCTGGAAAGATACAAGATGGCTGACTGAAGACTCCTGTCGCAGCCATATTATATATTTAGGCAACGGATATACCGGAAGAAGAGGATTCTTTTTACCATATCCGTTCCGAAAGTAAAGAACATTGATCTCAACAGTATCAAAATGACCACTTCAAAATTAGAGTATATGAATCTCACCATTGTTGAAATATATTTTTCCTAAGACATATTTTTTTCATAAGAATTGGTTGTACTTCAGTTGATTCAGTCAACGGACATCCTGTCTTGTATTTTTAAAATCAATTAGCTGTAGAAAATGAACCCGTAATCTCCGGTTATAAAGCGTGCATGATAACCTCTGAGTAACCAAGTGACCAGTAGACTATTTAGTGAAGTATAATATAATATATAATTAGATTTCACTCTGCTTTAGTGACAAAGTTTTTAGGTTCAGAGTTGCACGAAGATTGAAGATTTAAACATACATGGCTGGATTCTTAATATAATGAGCGATTGACTGATAATTAATATACGTGAGAAACAATCTACCTGAGTAAGTCAGAACATTATAAATATTTGTTTGATCCATATTTCAAGCTATATGGTATAAAATACTGTTTATATTTTTAAGTATGAAGGGAGAAAGTAAAGTTCATATTGACTTTCAACTTTTGATTATTGTAGATTTTTATTTTAAGTCGATTTTCTGCAAGGTAAAATGTTTACTTTAGGACTAATTTAGACTAAGAAATGTAACATACCTTTTATTAAATCTAAAATTTTATACTTTTATATACTCATATACCATTATTCAGGGCCCAGTTTTTAATTTTCAACATTGTGTACTATATACAGTAGAACCGTTTAAAATTATCAGATAATACATGTGTTTAAAATTAAATTAATGAAAAAAATTATGAACTTATTTCGATGAAAATTTTTCGATAAGCTTTCGTTCGTCGAGCTTTTATTCGACGAAAAGTTTTCGAAGTATTTTAATCGGGTGTGTAAATACCTTGTGTACGCCAAGGCATGTATGTAGGTAGGTTAATTAAGTTACGACGGGATGGTCTTTATTGCTTATATCCCTACCGTCAGTGTTCCTTTACAAAGTTGCAAATGTTAATCCCCCTTAAATAAAGCTAAAAAATATATTGCGATGCCTATTTTTAAGCAACGAAGCTATCACAAAGAAAGTTTTACATGGAGAATTAAAGGAAGGTGTAGCTATTTTGTAAAGATGTTGTTGCATTAGTATGTTCCCCCTTATGCTGCTGGACCAATGGAGATTAACGCAACAGTAATATTTAGAAAATATTGTAGAGAGAAGAGATACATTTGAACACTCATGTAGATTAACTTATTTCTGAAAACTTTTTAAATTTGCATTACAGCATATTCAAATTGTTTATTAGCCTTTCAGTTTCACATTTCTATAGTCATGTAGATACAAATAATCCTCGTATAAAACGGTACTCAGATAATGCGGTTTCCAGTCAACACGATTTTGGAGATGGTGACATAGTATATTGTGGTACTTAAACCATATCGACGATGGAAATGAAACATGCTGTTAGCCTGAGCTTTTTAAAACAGCTTATATTCAATAATCGGAATGTGGACAACTTAATACATATAGCATCAAAAGGATTTAAGCTGAAAATGCCGAATCAATGTCTAAATTTAGCTTTACGTTTGAAAAAAGGATGGCTTGTGAAATTTGCGATCTGGAAAAGAGCTTCCAGCTAGTCAATATTACTGTTTTTTGTTAAATAACTTTATAAATTAGTATCATATTGAGTAAATGAAATACTACTTTTAGTTCTTCAGGCACTTCAAAAATGTTTTTATGTAATCTTTTGACTTTGGCTTAAAATTATCAAATAAACGTTTTTTGTGTCTCTTGTAAAATTTGTTCTATGTGGCTTGCATCCATTTTTCTTTCCCCAGTCGATATAGTTTTGTTGAAAATTATCTTTTTACTGTGTATATATATTTTAAACGAATCCCGAAACGAATATAATGCGAGTTTTAACCTTCTATGTGTAGTATCTAAATCAACGGAGTCATAAATGAATGTGCTTTGCGAGAACGGTGACACACATAGAGACTAAAATAAATAAAATACGCAAATTAGCTTTTTAATATGCATAGAATATATCATTTTATTTGTAAATTATGTCATTTTTTATATATGTACTTAAATAATATATTTTCGATTTCATGATTTCTATATAGACTTATAGTTATTACTTGAGTTAATGAATAATATTTCGATATTTCAATCTGCAAGCCAACATTAGACTACACCAATTCTACTGGTGTAGTCTAATGTTCAGGAGAAATAAAAAACTTCGGTGAATGTGTGTGTTACTATATGGAGTTGGCTGGCGAGTACGGGTGATTTTACGTGTATTATTTTTGTATCCTGTGGGCGATATAAAAATTTAACCTTAATTAAGGAGCTGGTTTGCGTATTAATCCAGTTATTCGTATTAAACGATAAAAATAAATCATGAAAAAATTATAATTTAATATAAATTCGATTTTTTATAAGATTAAAACATTTTTTCGATGGAACGAAACATTTATATTAAGCCAGAATCACATGTATTTTACTTTTAAGTTGGTCTAATATCATTTAACGCACGCCTTATGCCATTAATTGCATGGTCCAGCAAACTTACAAAGAGCCAAAGGTATACGGTCATGGTCAGTTAATGATTAACATTTTTTAGCTTTGATACTTGAACCGGAAACGTTAACATATTAACATATACTGGAGCTAAAATCCACTGATATAAATGTACAATGCCACGTTTTAGCTTATTTTATATTACCTACAAAGTAAATAATATAATTCAAAATTGTAATGCCACAGTAATTAAGCTTAACGCGTTTATTTATTAGGTTTGCTTTAACGATGTATTCAAATTATTTTGAAAGGCTTTTATTATAATCGTTAATAGGAAAAATATAAAAGTTACCGAATTTATACATAAGCGATCACTGCTTTTCAAAATAATTATTTCAAATGACCAACCAAATGACCAAGAATTTATAAAAATTAAGAAAAATAGAGATGATAAGGTAATTATGTTTACAGAAAACGTGGATATTTAAAAGTCTTTAAGGCTGTATTTAGAAATGTTGTATCTCAAGATTTTTTTCACCATTTCCGCTTCAAAAGTGAAACATTTGGGTTCTCTTTTATTCATATCTCAATAAATGGCTTCTTCAGTAGCCGTACGATTGGCTTAAGCGTATCTAAGCTGGATGTTGCATGTTCGATTCCCACAGCTGAATTACAAAAGAGAAAGTACTCACTAACGTATACAACTATATAACTCTCCCCGATGAGCGTAGTTGGTAATACGCACGCCTAGCAATCCGGCAAATGTGTTTTTATTCCCTATCTGTCTGATTTAAAAAAATCTAAAATGCAGGACTGAATGTCCATTGGGTTAAGCAAATGTCTGACAAACGATGAAAAATAATCTGTCAAGACTTCTACACATTGTGGAGATCCATATACTTCACTTTCGGAATGAATATCTTCATACTGTGAAAATCCATATGTTCCACTTTGGGAGCGAGCATGATATAAAGAAAATGTATAAATGCATGAAGATTTCTCACAATTTTCAGTAAAATAAAAAAAAATCATAAATCCTGTAAATTTTGTAGAAAAGTATAAAATTTACTAACTATAAATAAAATACTATGTGGTTTTAGATATTTTAAGCCGCTTTAAAATACCTGCGTGTGAATAAAGCATTTTTTAGTACAAAAATTATATTGTCCAGTAAGCACAGTTTTCCAACACGTGCTGCCGTGTTTATATATTAGGTCTACACCACAAATAACGCAAAGTAAAATTATTTTATAAGCGGTAAAAAAAAAAAACATGATATACTGAGAGCATAATGGGCAACATTAAAAAAATGCATACACTACTGACAGAAAAAAAATCGCGAGCCGTTTGCTCTTGCTAAAAACTAAATGATCTTATAACAAAGAGTTAGATTTATA
>JAGVSQ010003065.1:0-22668 GCA_022683975.1 Rhyacophila evoluta | reverse complement strand
TTTAGAATTTTAAATCAATTTCCATCAAGCACCATCAGTCGAAAATATTAATTATATAAATACATATATTGTTTTACAAGAATTAGTTTCATTTGGATGTCCAGTCCTGAATTTTCAGATTTCTTTAGAACCCGCAACGCTTGGATGTAAAGCTTACACGCTAACCTTTCCGTTATATATCTAATTCAAAAAGTTTAAATGTGCCTACTTCTCCAAGGGTAAATATGATATTCTTTCATTTGTGAGAACTGGCACTCGTTGAAGTGTTTTTTTATCTGCTTGATATTAAATTGCATTTTAAAGTTACACAAACAAACACAACCTCATAGAACGAGACGCGGATAAAGAATGGTTAAATTGCTTACAGAAATGCACACGCAAGAGGACAGGCAATAAAAAACCCCACTTTTCCAGGTCAAGCCGCTTAGTATGCACATTTTGAAGGGGAATCATTTGTTTTCCGCCAGACCTTCACACCAAAACGACGTGATAGACCAAAAACCTTGAATTTACATGAGCGTTGCGAGTAATAACAGACTAAGAGAACAAAATAACATTCTTACTAAAACAATAGGCACACTATCAAATTTTCAAAGTATATATGAGAGACACATTTCCAAATTGTGCTTATTCCTCCATGCCAAGATTTAAAGGAAAATATTTTAAACGAGTATTTTTTGTATGGAATAAACATATAGCATGTTAACCAGTAGATAATATCAATTTAAAAAAACACTGAACACTTTATATATCAAATATAAGATGTGTGACTCATTTAAAAAAAATACTCCTTGGAAATATTCGCCCTTAAATCTTGGCATATTAGAATAGATTTACGTTAAATATGTCCAAAATACGTGCTTTCTTCTCCACCACCCACGTCTTCTTACCTTTTATGCGGGCGTATACCGTGGCGTAACAAACTTTCTTCATAAGTGCCAGAAGTATCTTAGGAGCAGCTTCCCATGACCTTGGTTAGCGTGCACTAGAGTTACATGATTTCTATTCTAACTAATTATACCTTGTTCATATCTAGCCTTGTACTGCTACTATTAAAACTATATATTATAGAATTTATGAAATAATATTTTTATTAAAGACATACGGGTGCCCCAGAATAAGTTGTCATTTTAAATTTGGCGCCATTTTGTCTTTCCAAGATTTTCCCAATTTTTAATGTGAATTTTTACACACTGTTCAAATATACAGCTTTCTACAATTTCACCTGATTTTTTTTTTGTTCTAAGATTGATTTGTAGACTAGAAAAAAATTCAAATGTGTAGGAAATGAAAAACAAATCACATTTAAATACGTACAGGTAAATAAATACATGGGAGTTTCTAAGCTATCCTTAAGCTCATTGTATTATATAAGAATAAAATTACAGAATACATTATTGTATAAACTATCAAAATAATTTAAAAAACGTATAGTTTCTAAATTCGATAAACCAATTCTAATACGACAATATCCTAAGACAAAAAATAAAAATACCTACTATGGTTTTGCCACAAAACAGGCAGCATTTTTAAATGTCAGCCAATTTTGGCACATCTTTTATTACATACAATGTTAAAACCTAGGGGTAGCCAAAGATAATTATAACCTATACAACTTTATTTGTGGGAGTCGATGAGAGGTTTTGAAAATCTTATAGAGGGCAATAGTGAAAAAATTGGCAACCTTAACTTTAAACATACCTCAAATTTTTTTTTTAATTTTCTGCATTTTTTATATGTCCAAAAAATGTAAATTGTGAATGAATTTTCTATAAAAAGAAATCGGCGTGTATTTAGAGCAATATACCGTTTAGTAACACAGGCATATAATTAATTTTAACGTAACATGTATTTAGTAAAAATAAGCTGTGTGTTAAATTATAATTTATTGAAAGATAACCAAGTTCCTTAGTAATATTTTTTCTTCTGGTATTTTGTAATAAATTTTCATAATTACCATGCAACACGTTGAAATTGAATTAGTTAATAGAACACGTGGCCTATTACCAGAAAAATATTACGTGTAATTATTTGGAGGTAATTGCTGGATTTAAACTGTAAATTACGATATATTATTTTGGTATTAATTATTATAAATCTAATAAAAAGGGTCAAAAAATAAAAGAAATAATTAATTGAGTCAGAATTATTTATTTAGTTAAAGACACATATAATAATATGAAGGAATAGTTAACCAATACAATAGTCAATTAGCTGACAATCGATATCTGTGTATCGTTACATATGATTATGTATGTAACATTTTAAATGGAATCGGATAAAATAAAATTCATATTACTCATCATAAAGCAATACCTCGTACACCATACAATCTGTGTCATGTGACACGAGATAGTTTTTTTTCTGCTTTCTCCAATAGTATGTTTTGAATATTTTTGTAATAATCATATTTATGTGGTGTTGTCAATATTTTGAAGTTATAATTTGTAATATTATAGGACAATGGACGTAACCCTAATGGCTTTATTCGATAATAAAAATGTATACAACTTAAAACGCGTTCTGTCAAAAGGATGTAAGCTGAAAAATCCGAATTAGTGTCTAAATTTAATTTTTGAAAAAAGGATGGTCTATAAAATATCCGACCAGTAAAAGAACTTATAAATTTTATTCGTTTTACTTGAATAAGTTATTAACATAATGTCGAGTAAAAAAATATTTGTTTTATGTAATGTTTTGATTTTGGTCCAAAATCTTTATATTAACTTTTTTGTGCCTCCTGTAAAATTTATTCTATACAGGTTACGTCCTTTCCCATTTTTACCTTCGATAGGAAATTTGATTTTATGATAATTATTATAGAGAATTCTTTTCAATTCTTTTGCTTCGTTCGACGTGTGGTATACGATATATTACTTCGTCATGAAATAAAGATACGTATTTTCTGTTATATACAGTTGATTTTTTAATCGCATCATACAATGTATAGATAGTTACATTAACTAATTTGTAATGGTTAAAATCGTTTTTATATTTGAGTGTAGTAGTTATATCAACATTGCAACTACTGAATATTAAATATAGCTATTTCTTTGATGAAATATTGAACTTATTTTAATTTATACTTTATGTTTAGTTTCATTATTCGTCACTTTCTAAGTAATTCACTGTGAAGAATATGATAGCATAATATTGTAATTACAATATCATTATAAATGTCAGTAATACAATATAATTCATTTTTTAAACCTTTATAACACAATCGTGTTTACTAAATAAATCACGAAGGCCAGATTATATAATTTGTAATGTAAATTGACATTTCTAAATTTAAAAAAAACATCACGCAAATAAACTTTAAAACATAATATTGTTAAGCGGAGAGCTTCTAGTATGTTTAGTTACTAACAATTAAATCACAAGAAATATTACCGCACGCGAATCAACTATGAATGTCATGGTTGGAAGTATGGTGGGTAAAAGCTGCAAAAGCACATCGGGACGTTTTTATACATTATTATTACGTTGTAATTTCGTTATTATTAAGATTTATTTCATTCCCCCATGCTTTTATTAAATTTATTATTATCTATGATTTGCATAGAGCTTTGGTCGTAATCATTCTATTATATCGACAGTGAGAAACATAAAAAATAAGAGTAAGCAATTTACTTTAATCCACGAATGGATTGGTAAAACAGGTCTGGAGCTTTAAATAAAAATAAAATTGTATACATACTATTTCGCTGTTATATGAAAGCTAGTAAATGTTATAACCATCTATTTTCCTCGTCTGTACACCCAGTTGTAATTATAAGTATTCCGAAGCTCAAATATGATACATTTAAATTGACGTGAATGAACTGGGAGTTAATAATAATAAATAATCGAGACTTAGGTTACGACTCACTGAATTGTGCTCAAGTAAAAACAAATCATATGGTACGTCGTAAGAAACTGATTTTTTTTTATTTTCTTACGTAAATGAAGTTTTTTTTTCAATATCCACCAAAAGAATGCATTGGTTTAAGTCCTAAATTTTCTTATCCCATTTTGATATTTTGAAATCGTATTTTCACGAAAAAAAAATATTTTAATACCAATTATTAACAATTATTATTTGTAGAATTATTGTATCCGTTAGTTTTGATTAAGCTTACAGAATAATAATGAAAAATATACCTAACACGAAGGCTTTTTTATAGACGTTTGTTTAACAAGCTTTTTATGTAATGTGGATTTAAGTACAATTTCAAACATTTATGCACAAAAATAAAAGAGTCGTATAGTTCCTATTCGCCAGAATTGCACCTTTTGTCATATTTGAACTAAATATGAGGTTTTATTCTAGACTCTATTTAACATCATAATCAAACGTTAATAAGTTTCCAACGGCAATAAAACCCTTTAAAAGTGGATTTGAAAATTACGAATTAATTATTATTATCTTAGTTACTCTTAAAATGTAAATTAAGAAAATATTTATTTTTACTTTAAACATCAGTCATTCAATAAAGAAGCCAATGAAATACATAATTTCCTAGATTTTTATTTTAATATAAAGGGGGAAAAAAAGGAACAGACATGCTAACATTTTACTAAAGTGCATATATGGTAGATAGGAACTAGACGGCTCAAAAGTCGTCAGTCATTTGACGGAATCTGTTGTTGATGACAATTTTCAAAATGTATATTATTTAAATAACATTTTAGTATAAAGTAATTATTACGGTAGATAAATTACAAAAAATGAGAGCAGTTAATATAGCGATTTTGTCTTTGGGACATTATAATAATAGCAGTTATTCATTTCACTTAATAATGATAACCCTTTCGTAGGCGTGATAACCTCGTTTCCACATAATCTAGGTCTTACGGTAAGGTCCTTAAAGTTTTGTTATTAAATCTGCCTACATAGTGTTATTAAGAAAACGAACCTCCAATGAACCCTGTTCCACATTTGAACTAATTTACACCTCTCTGTAATAAAGACACCGTAAATGGACACCCTTAGTGTTGGTACACCAGAAATTATTTGTTTACCAATAAATTCTGGTAATCCAAGAAGTGGTGTGAGTTTATTGTCTGTGAACTAACTATTACAGCTAATGACTACTTGAATTTTGTACGATTTGGGTCAAATATAGTTGCTTCATTTTATTTATCACTAAGAAAACTAATCATATTAATTTTATAAATAATTTTTCGACTGTTAAGAAAGTATTTTTTTTCTATCAATCTATATATTTTTTAAAGTGCACATAGACTTAAACTATTGTTTTATTTATCCAATATGATACAATTACCAATACAATAGATGTGATGGAAGTCTTTTTTCATAGTGGCAAATTTCACATGTCTTCTTTTTTCAACATTAAAAGCTAAATTCAGATACTAATTGAATATTTTCAGTTTATGTCCTTTTGATACAACGTGTATTGAGTCATATACATTATGACTATCCAAAAAACGCTATTTTGTAAAAACTGAAGATTTCGTCTTTTTTCTCTCCACACTCGATATGTACGATGTCCAATTTTTACAGAATAGTAATTTTAAACTTTCAAATGCTTAAAATTTTATTTATTTTCTCTTTCTCCATATCATCATATAATTGACACATGATACCGCAATTATTACCATCTCAATACTCAATTACTTTTACCATGACCACTTTTAAATTGGAGTATATATACAGATATCAGCCGACCGAAGATTTCCGCTATAATACAATAGTAAAAAAATCTTCATATTATCAAGTCTTCTTCACGAGAATTTCTTCTCATCCCATTGGGCATCTAGTCCTGCATCTTTTTATTTTCTTGCACATGTGGTATTTGAAAGGTAAACTATAGATATAAATAATTCCATAGGATAAATACTTAATTGACTAGAAAATTATGTCATATGATATTATATATGATTTAATTGTATAGTCGAAAATCTCTTAATGGTGTGGATGAGTTCATTCTGAATAAAATCAATCGCAACCTGGTGGCTCATTAGTAATCACAGGCATTTACCTCTGAACCTGTGAGATCAATATCTGTGGCTTCTTTATGGTTAAGAGGTTTCAATTTTTTTTATAGATTTCTTTGAAAACACAGTTCGCCAGGGTAAATATCTTCATATTGTAGATATTAAGTGTCACACATTTAGAGTGGACATTGAATAAGGCATAGATGATGATAATTTTTTTAGGGTTAGGTTTATAATACGAAAGGTTTTCTCTCAACAATGCTAGATATTGATATGACTATTGATTAGAATAGGAATTAAGTATACTCTAGTATACGCCAAGCAATGTCTTGAAATGCTGCTTCTTAGACACGTCTGGCACTTTGAAGAGTTTCACACATTCATTATGCCACGGGATACGCCCGCATAATGGGTGTGAATACATGCGGGTGAAGAGAGAAAGCAGGTTCCACCATGATACTAATAAAGTAAAAACCATTTGTGATTTTTAAAATTTAAATACACTAAACGTGTTATAATATGTTGAATTGAATAAAATAAAATTTTGCAGATTCAGGTAGATTGAAAAATGTATTAAATTCAATAGGATATTGCAATGGTAATTTTAAATTCAAAAAAAGCTTTTATTTTAGCAGACGCAACTTTGGCGGTATCAGTTTATTATGAGATTATATTTTTACATTAACACAAAGCAATCTCGGTTTCAACCTACGAATGCAATTTATAAGTGGCCCAATAAAAGTTTTTAAAATGCTAATGTCTATAGCGCTTAAGAAAAATGTGTCGTCAGCATTATAGCGTACCCACCTTATAATGCCATCTCTTGAACAAACTGCTATGCCGTGCTGAAAGTGTTACGTACTTACCCCTAGTGGTCTATTATATAAGCAGAAATTTTCATTTTATTACCGTCATTATTTCATATTGTGTGCATTTAGTTAAATAAAAAAATGGAAAAATGTGAGTTACATAATTTGATTCGGCAAAACGAATTCATTCCTGAACTGTTAAAGTGGCAGTATTTAATTTCGTATTGAAATTTATTAAATTATTTCTTAAACATAATAAAAACGGAAACAATATTTTTTGGTTAATTCATAAGTATCAGCATTTTTTGTTTTGCCTTAATTTGCCGTAACGAAGATTTTAAAGATATCACATGATACTGTTTACCATGCGGTTAAACTGTTTTTGCTTAGTGCAATAAATACTGTTTAAAAAATTATATAACTAAAAATCTTTTAAGATTAAAAGTTTATAGATATTATATTGTCACCATGTCGTTATGTTGCTATTATTTAAAATAGACTATTAAAACATAGAATTCATTATTTCTTCTTTATTTTATATTCACTGGTACATGCTATATTTACATTACGTTTACTACTTCATAAGTCAAAACAGTGTAATTCAATAATATTTTATGAAACAATTTAAAACAATTCATAGTGTGCTACTTTTTCCAACAGTTGAATGTAGTATTCGATTATATTTATTACTGTACTTTGAATGAAGATTTCGATTTCCGATCAGTGATCGTGATTTTTCCTATTATAGCACTCTCAGCTTGATATGAAAACTTTATGTTGACTATTAGCTTTTTTAACTGATACTAAAATGCACCAGTAATATTAGACCACAAATATAAATAAATCCCAGAATGCTAATCGTATTCTTCGGGAGTATAATCATTTATGTAACGGTTAGGTATAAAGCCTTTCTTGAAAATATTATCAACCAATCTTAATTTTCCATGAGGGAAAATGCGGTGTAGCAAATTGAGATTAACTTTTATTCTACAAAACAATCCATTTGTGTCGCATTCAATACAGATAAAAGTTCCCGTAATTTTTTTATTGATTTTAAATATGTATTAAAAAAACGATCACTTTGTTTTTCTCCCCATTTTATTACTTACAGCTATGCCGTATAATAGTTGGTAAAGTCACGTGAGGTGATTTTTTAATAACGTTTCATCATACTTGAGTAAATATTTGCTTTCGATGCGTGCGCAGAATTGACTTATGCACGCTTTTGCAATTAACAACGACTGGAAAAGAGAAAAATAATTTATAGTTGGCGTTGAGCCGGTAATGGTAAAACTTTAAGCTTATGAAAATGCACGTGATATTACATCTCTGGAGAAAAGCTCTGTAACACTGTGGCATAGAAAAAGTTTTTTGGCTTAGGTATACGGCTGACTGCACTATTACTTCCTTCATTTTGTAGGTCATTGTAATTTGTAGTAAAATATTTCCCTATTCTAAACTAAAGTTTTTATTCACATACGAATAAAAAGGTGGCCAAATTATATTTTGCAAGTAATTTAAATACACATTTTTTATATAAAACCGTATTCCATCTTAAACTTTTTTTTGTATTTATTTATTATTTTATATAATTTGTATTATTACCTTACCTTTTATTCTTAAGTAGTAAACATTCTTTTTTGAATGGTGTAATTTCTTTTATATACTTTATAGAACACGACAAAAACTTAAGAAAAATGATTATTCTGTACGTATAGTAAAAAATTGTCTGTATGGTACGTATCATTTTTAATTATATTTTTTTCAATTCGGTAATATGTAAGCAATACAGTATGAACTTAAATCATTTTTGTTCACTTTGGTTAAAATTTAAGTAACATCTCTTCTGCCTGTGTAATACGAGCATATGGATCTCCATTGAGTGAAGATATGCGCTTTCAGAGCTTAGTTTATGGATTACTGCAATACGAAGACATATCTTGAGATATTAGTATTCACGAGAATTGGTTGTCAGTTCAACTCAATGGGCATCCAGTTTTGCATTCCCGGACATTTTAAAACCCAGCTGATGTTGCAAATGACTCCGCATTATCCGGATACTTGGCGCGCACATTAACCTCTCGGCTACACCGGAGACAACATGTAATAATAATTAGCCGTATATAATATCGAAAGATTATTAAAAAGACTAATAATATTATCATCTTATTTTAACAGAAAAATTAAAATTATTTGTTTTTTTAACTTTCGTTTACTAGTATATTTGTTCCTAAAACAGTTTAAACATTCATAGTTTAAATTGAAAACCTAAATTGACTAGTGACAAAATATACAATTAATACTCCAACTCTTATTTAGAACGTGTATTTTATTTTTAAATATCATAATATTCAACCTTTGATTTTTTTCTTGTTTCAGCTGAACCTAAATTTAGTGCCGCAATCACCAATGTAACTGTACCTGTTGGCAGAGAAGCAATACTAGCCTGCATTGTCCAGGATCTATCCGCATATAAGGTAAGAAGCTATCTTCATTTATTACATTTACCACAATATTGATAGTATGAAGATATTGTTTTATATTAATATGTATTTAAAGACGTACTTCAAGATACACATTATAAAGTCATTTATTTTAAATTCAAAAATAAAATAAAGATGTTTATTTTAAGCCAATATTTTCATTCGGCTTGAGTTGGAATTGAATGTCATTATATTTATGAAGCGCTTTGGCTTAACCCTTTACTGCATGGTGTGCGTAATTTGAAACTAAATCAAAACAGCAAGTATCATTCATGTGAATTATCTTATATTACATATTTTTTATGGTAAGAATGCTGTTTTAAGTTAAGATACTAACAAAAGTTTAGTTAAGTAAAAGCTATATTAAAGCTTCACTATTGTAAACTTTTCAAAATTTGAATTGTTTATTTAAGCTCTATTTATAATATATAGCCTTGCTGCATATGTTGCAAATTAACGATATTTGGATTTTATTGAAAATTATATGACTATTTAAACATTTCTTCTCAAAACAAAATGCAGTAAAAGATATCATATAATACATCATTTAATCTTTTATAAATATTAAAAGTAATTGATTTATCTTTGATTTTTTTTTCAGAATTTTAACAATACGTTCTTTGGTATTTTGTACATAACGAGAATACTCAAATTAATAGGTAGTTTTTTCACGGGGAGTTTGACAGCGAATTTATCCACCTATTGCCTATAACTACACAATATATAGCATATTGAATAAATTAAAATTATTAGAATAATAAAAAAAAATACGTCAATAAAAATGTAAATAAGTGATACATATTAAATTTTAATTATCATAAAAGTTGTAAAAAAACTTATTCCTTATTCGACATGATGTAATATAATACTATATATTTTTTTCAATAAAAATAGTTCATGAGAGAGTTAATAAAAACAAGTGTTCTTTGCAGTACTTTTTCTGATGACATCTGTTACACCAGTTTCAAAGTTTCCAGCTTTAGATTCTTGTAACATTTTTTATATGAAATAAAGTAGTTTTCTCATTTGTATTTCTTTCTCTACTATTATAATATATTTTTTTTGTTTTTTCACTTCACCGTCACAGTAATCGTTATAATTTATTACAACATATTTTATTTTAGAAACTATTTTTTAACACCTAATTCCGTAAATGATTGATAATTGTTTTGTACTTACAAATTTCTTACTTCTTTTTTATATTCTACTTTAAATTATTTACGAAAATGTGAGAAAAAAGTTTAGTTTATTGTCGTTTTTATCTGAATCGATGATTAAAATTTTTAAGAAGGAGATTTCAATTCTTAAGAAAAGTTTTTGTTTTTTACTTTATTGAGCAAAAATAGTTTAAATATATATATTATTTTTACAATATTGTGGATTAGTATATACAATGGTCTCAGTGGTAGAGTGAATAAACGCTTGCTATGGTTTTAGTAAAAACATCATGAAAAAGTATTAATTGAAGCAATGGTGACTTTGGTAATTTAAATAATTAACGAAAAATACAATATTTCGAGAGATCTACACAAGATTTATAGCAAATACACAGATAACAACTCTTGTGAAGAAAAATCTGTCAAGATATCGTTAAAGTAGAATTGGTTCTTCAATAGAACAAAACTTAGCAACTCGTATTAGGATGTTGGCATAAAAATTCACCGGGTCCTTCACATCGATCGCTCAATGAGGAACATATTTTGTAAAATTCACACATAGTTATTTTAATAAATATTGATTTAAAGAAGTTTATTACGACTGGAATACGCAGAATGATTTTAAACCAAGTTTAAAATAAAGATCTGTGTCTAAGTAGGAATACAAAATAAAAAATATATAAAGATTGATTTCAAAACAAAATTATCATACGCATAAATAAAACGAGAACACTTCGAACATTTAAATGCGTTTTTCTCGAAAATATATAATGATGACTTGATTCAAAGTAACTCGATTATGACAACATGTCTTCACATTGCAAAGATTCATAAGCTCCATACATCCATATGTTCAACTATCGAAGCATACATGACAAATTAATAGAAATGCGTAAAAAATATCCACGCAATACTTATCTAAATCATAAATATAAATTCAAGGTTCCAGACTTTAAAAAAATCAGTTTTTAAGTCGCTTGGAAAATATATAAAAAATCACTCACGTCGCATTAGCATCAAACCATCGATATTATGTTAATATTTTAATAGTATTATTTTTTAAAGAATGTTAAAATATAAACATATGTTATAATATATCGATATTGTTTTAAGGTTCAAACATTTCTTATTCACAATATTTCCAATATCTTGAATATGAAAATAATAAAAGTTTTCCAGACAGAGTTTCTGGCTTATAAGTTTTAGTGAAGTAGAGAGTAGTGAAGTTCGACAGTGTTGCCAAACTATCCGAACTGAATTACATTTCCTGAATATAAATGAGTCTACAGCGTTTTTATAAGCCAGCGCCGGGCCATAAAAGCAAATTATCGCAACTATTTTTTTATCGATCTTTACCAACTATGAAAACTACGGTCATGAAATAGTTCTATAACGTCGAGAAAAGGTTTTTTTTTTGCTTAAATTTACTTTATATATCAAATAGAAATGGTGAAATGATATTTATTACCAATGCATGCGCTTTATTTATATCTTAAGCATATTAAAAACATCAAAATTCATTAGTTTACGACACCGAAAATATAGCATAATATACATTTAAAATAGAGTATTTAAAAAAAAAAAAAATAGTTTTTAAATACATATGACTTGATAAGTGTTAAAGCAACCGCAATAAAACAATTAAAAAAAGCTTTTATTAATCGGAAATATAGCCGAAATATTAGGAAGTTATAGATCAAATAATATATGAAAAAAAACCAAGTATTATATTACAATGATAATATTTTAATGATGAAGGACAAATTTTGTGAACGGCATATTGAGTGTTTTAACAGTTATGATTATATAAAAAAAAAACAATTCAAATTAAATATATGGTAAGATTTACGGGAGGAAAAAATATAAAAATATTTAAACAAAAAAATTACAGAAAAAGTAATAAAAACGTTTTTTTTTTAATACCATCCACCTGTAAAGCTCAGCCAGGTGAAATGTTTCAATTATCCCTGTCATAAATTTACTAAATATTGTAAGATTGCTTAAAAGTAAATTTTAAAAGTTTTTATTGTAAGCTTTGACATAGTGTAACAATTATTAATATATTTCAACATTACACAATTTTATTACATCAGATGAACATATTGAGTATATAAACAATGGATAAATGAATTGAAACATTGAGGTGGACTCCAGTGTGAACATTTCGCGACACATTCACAAGCTGGATGTGTGTAATGAGGATAGCATGACTTGTGGAAACGTAGGAAACAGACGCATCTTGGTAAATTTTGATTTTGGTTGCAGTATTTCACTTTCCGCGAGTGAAGATTAGAAGGTATTTGAGCAGAATTTTCATGAAAACGTATCTGTAAGACAACAAAAGTTTATTTCAGCAAAGTAAATTCTCCGACTTAAAATAAGTCAATTAACATGTAAGTTAATAATTCTCATCTTGAACACAGTATAATATAATAATAAAAAGTACACCATTATTTAAATTTTGATTTTATACAAAAAAAAAATAATCCTACATTATATTAAAATTATATTCACATCATCAAGTAGCTCGTATTTTTGTACCATGTCCGCTCTGAAAGTGGAGTAGGTATATGAATTAACATTTTGTAAATGTCCACTCCAAAAATTGAACGCACATACATATATGAATCTCCGCAATGTGAAGACATGTTTTCACACATTGTCCACAAAAGTGAGTGGAATTTTTTTTTAATACACCGGCTATGTAAATAGAACCCGAAATCTACGGCCTCAAAGCGCGTACACTTAGCTCATCTCCCGGCAACAGGAAAAACTAGAGTAAGGTTCATAGATTTTTTAATAACAAAAAATATCGTTATACTTTATTTACTTATACATTTTATACAAAACTGATTTTTACTGATAAAATAAAATACTTTTTTCTGTTGATGCACATCCTAAAATATCTAAATTATTTTTTAAATGAAAATCACATGGAAATCTAAAATACTTGCTAATATTTATACTATCACCATTGATATACGGCTACAATTAGTTCAATGAACAGCTTGCTTCATGTGCTATTGACGATTATGTCCACTTCAAGTACATATTTATGAAATAATTTTCTCACGAATGAAAAATGTTTATTTTTGTTAAAATTACATTTTAATCCATTTTATGGAAAAAGTATTACAACATACCAACATTTGCTAATGTGGTATTTATTATAAATTAAATATTGTATTAAAAACTTAAAAAAAATAAACTAAGAAAAGTAAAAAAGATTAAAAGCTAATTAGAAATAAGAAATTATGAATTAATAATGTTTTAAAAAAAGTAAATGAGAAAAGATAAAATAATCAAATTAAAATATTCAAAATTTAAAATAATTTTTATTTTATATGGTTTATAATTAATACAACATTTTATTTAATAAAATAATATATGAGATGTCCTATTAAACGTTTTAGTATTTTATATAAGGAGCAATTAAGTTTTTATAATTTGGTATCAATTTTTATATCAAAAAACATAATTATTTCACATAGGATATAATTTTCAATGGTGTAAATTCACGCTAGCCTCTCAGCTACTTATTTAAAATCATACCTGTTTCGAGCCATTCAAATTATTCTTGAATCTTATTTTATCAAGCATTCAAACGGAGAAGTCATTGCTTGCCATACAACGTCTTTTGTACAAAAAAAGAAATTAGTCGAATAGCCTCATGGGTTCATCAAATTAATGATTGGACAAAACTTGAATCTGAGTGTGCATTAAAAAAATACATAGTGGAATATTTACGCAGCTGCTCTAAAGCCGTGGAGTTTATACGTATTTTTTTTTTATAATTATACGTTTATAAGTAAATATACCGTGATTAAATATGAAGTATACAGTATTTTGGTTTTTTAAATGTTATATTTACAAATATATAAAATAACTATAGTCCAAGTGCTTCACTGTGAAAAATAATTTTGAAAATACGACGTACAATATTGTAATTAATTTTATCCAACGATGTAGAAAGTATTCTTGCCAAGCTTTCCGCACAGTTCAAAAATGATACTAGACAAACATTTTTTTTTATTATTTGAAGCAGGTACTTTAAGAGTGTCTCCTTTCTGGTACTAATTACCAATTTGTTTTTTTTATTACCTCCGTTAGAAAGCTTAAAACATTTACAATGGTTGCTTGGATGTCACTTTATTTTAAGAGATATTTTCCAGATGCCATTTGAATAATGTTATGATAATTCGATACGAGATTTTCAAACAGATAATCAAATATAAAATAAAAACAATATTATTTATTTGTCTTTAACTGAAAAAATATTTATGTTATAAAATAATATAGGATGGCACAAAATAGATTATTAATATGCTATTATTGGAACATCTGTTTTAGTTAATAGATTATTTAAAAAAATACTTTAAGCTTAATATTGTTTAATTGGTCAGATAATCATTCAAATGTGAGGGAAGTTGTTTATTAGGAATTCAATTATTTAATTATTTGATATAAATTTTTCATAAAATAAATATAAATTTGAAGAAGACCATCCAATAACATTATGGTAAAACACAACATTACACATTTTCATATATGTAGATAGGCATGTAAACAGCCGAATATACTACTATACTAATATATTATTTAATATTTATTATGATTTTTTTCAACATGCATACAAAAAATATCCGTTAAAATGTTACGAATTTTACAATAAGAAAATATTTATTTCGAAATATAAAATAAACTTTACACTTGGCTTCGATTTCATGAAATTAAATCTTGAATAATGCACAATTTCAAAGTCTAAGTTTCGTAATAGTCTAGGTTTTTATTTACACAAAAAAAAAATCAATTAACTTTTTCATTTTGAGAACGGTTTGAGACAATAATACAATACATTCAATGGTTTATGTTTAAATTTTATCTAAAAATTTTAATATATATTTTTAAAACTTCTACATATGTTCTTCAATTATTTTCACATCACGGAGCAACTCGGGTTTTCTTTTACTATATCCGCTCTGAACGTGGAGTAAATGGATCTCCATAATGGAAAGAACATATGTATATAATGATAGTCCATCTGCTTATTTACATATTTAAAAATGAGTTGCTTCTAGCAAAAAATATTTAATCGTTAATGAAAGAGTTTATCTGATTCTATCATTACACATTTTAATTGTTATAAAGACATAAGCCTGAAAGCTTTGGTGGAAATAATTCACGAGTGTATGAGCTTTCTAAATCGGCTACCGTCACGGCTATACTGAATAATTTTAATTTAGCTTATAGAATTAAGAAATAAATAAATGTTGATTGATATGAATACATTTAGTTTATATATATTATGTGAAAATAGCACGATTTATATTGCAATATCGTTCAGTATTTAGTAATGATAAAACTTTTCCAAGGTTTACAATTAAAAGTTATCAAAAATTTCGGAAATCTTTTCGTAAAAACTGCATTATAAAATTTTTATTTTCCACTGAAAGCTGATATTTTAAACGATGGAGTCACGTCATTTCTGAAATTAATTAAACGGAATAACAAGACGTTCTTATTTGTTTTCAAAGCAAGCAAAATATAACAAACTACAGCTTAAGGTTAGCATTTTTTCATTTTCTAGCAAGTTTTTTTGCAATAATTAAGGCGGTTTTATGGGTTATGTAAATAAAACAACACGACAGAAGGTAGGTAGCGTGAATTTAATAGTTCCTTTAATCATCATATACACGAAAGTTTTCAAATATTTTTAATTAACGGTCACAAATTTTCTACTGTGATTTTTCCCCTAAAATTTGACAATTCGGATATTAAATTTCATGAATACTGTAATTTTCTTTTGAAGGAATAAATTTATATAAATCAAAGCTATCGTTCCATATTTGAATTAAATAATTCTAAATTCAAAAATCTCAATCGAATTTGCATACAAGGCACGTTTTAGATACATTGACCTATTTTTAATAATCAATTTAATTTTAATAATAAGATTTAATAGCAACAAATTGTAACAATAATCATAATGAATGTTTTCCTAGGTGAGATTGGGTAGCCAATGGATCGAGCAATTGGTTGACAGAATATGTATATATCAAAGTAAGTCTTAATAGTATGGAGATCTAGCATTCTCAAATTTCTAAGAGAACATGGTAAAGAAGGAGAAGGCAAATAATATATTATTTTGAAATGTACAATATACTAAAACATATCTCCCCGGTAGTGTAGTTGGTAGCGCACGTGCCTAGTAATCTGGTAAATGCTGTTTAAATTCCTCATCTGTCGGATTTTAAGAATCCAAAAACACAGCCATGGATGTCCATTGGCTTGAACAATTGTCTGACAAACAATTCTCGTGCAAAATAATTTGTCAAGACGTCTTCATATTACGGAGATCTATATACTCCACTATCGGAGTGGATATCTTCACACTGTTTAAATCCATATGCTCTACTTTGGGAGTGAACACGGTAAAAGTAGAAGAAATAAATTGTCTCAGCAATTTATTTTTTGACCACTAACAACTAGTTGTTAATCTATTTAATGCCATATAATAATACATCACTACTTGTAAAGACAGTTGTTATACCAATTAACAACATTGTGTTTGTTTTTATTTAGATTTTGTTTTTGGAAATGTGAATTATGATGAAAAATAGTTAATCTAAATTATGTTCATAATATAACATGATATATTGCATTAATTTCTTTAAGTGGGAGTTATAATTTAAATATTTAATATTTTAAAAATGTACTAATTGTGATAATAAACATAAAAAAGATTTACTGTGATAAATCGCTTTAATAATAGCAGGGCTGTTACAAAACATAAGTATAACGTGATAAGATGTAACGGTATGTTTTAGATGAATTTCTAAAGTTACCGCTATTAAAGTGTTTTCATCCACTTGTCTACTTAACACGTCGACTAACTACCTCTCGGCTCGTTAGAAAATTTCCCCGCCAGACTTTCTCAAGAACGGAAACATAAAGAAGAATCTTCACCCTTCACCTCTTTTTAGTTTCACAAGAAGTCGCGTTCGCGAGTCATCAAAGTGTCTGCAAAAAATGAAATTACTAGACTATGCATTCGTGCGTTTTTGTCATTTTTTAAACTATGAGAAACAAACTAGTGACCCAATAAACAATTTGTATTTCCTACGATGTATTATTGTATACACTATTACACTGTTATTTATCATTATAATATTACTTATGAATATATTTAAGAGCATATAAATAATATGAGTATGTCTTGTGAAATAAATACATCAATTTATGATAGCTTACTAAGGCAGTGTGATAACATTATTTTAAAAACTTATACTAAAAAATGAAAAGTGTTATTGCCGTTCTAGACATGCATCTCTGTTGTAAATAAGTTGTCTAAGTGTCTTTCATGGGAATTGGTTGTCAGGTAATTGTTCAATCTTTTCAATCCACCAGATTTAGTAATATAACCATAATCTCTGGCCATGAGACGCACTCGCTAACATGTTGGCTAATAGCTGCTAATGACAAATCGGGACTAAATTTAAATATAATTATATAAAAAATATATACGTTTCAAAACGTGAAATAAAAAATATGGATGTAATCTTCTGTGGACTGTCCCACGTTACATTTTTGATACTGTTATGAAAAATTTAAATTGTAATTATTAATGCATCGCATTAAAGTCGCGACTACTTAAATATAATATAGGCTTTTATGCAGAAAGTTTTGTAAAATAATTAAGCTGTAGATATGTCTACAAGAAAAAAATATCTTTAAAAATTTAATTTATGTATAAAATACAGTCTTTTTTCTTTTTCCATATACGCTCTCTACGTAGAGCATATGGACTCCACGTGCGGCCTCCAAGAATCCCTGTTGCCAGCCAGTATTCTTACGTCCTCCCAAGTCATACCTGCATCCTCTAACTCCGCCAAATACATTATATAGATAGTATTTAGTAACGTTCCGGGAAGCTGATGATAGGTTGGTTTAAAGAATAAGAAGGTCAGGTTCAGACTCTCATCCCCAATATGTGGCCGAGCCAGGTCCAGTGTCGCAGCTTCACTTTGTCAATGATAAGTGGCTACATGTTCCGTTTTCTTATCTCCTCGTTCCGAACGAATTCATACATTTGTTTTATCAGTACGGCTATTTTTAGGCTTTGTTGGGTGCCACGTTTCACAACCGTAAAGCAGCACTGACAGAATGTGTGCATTGAACAGGCGGGATTTGGTTTTTAATTTGTACAGATTGGACATTTCGCATAGAATTCAAGGTTCCTCCAGCGACCTCTAGCCTCACTTTGCCAAGTGCCATCTCCCGTAATGTGTACTCCTAAGTATCTGAAACTATCGATACTCTCGATGCTTTGTACATCGTTAATCAGAGGATAATCAGGATCCGGGCAGGCATAGTTGCACATAACGTTCGTCTTTTTCGCATTGATTTTTAAACCAACGCAAGACGAATTTGTATGTAGCCTGTCGATTGCTTCTTGACATTAACATACATAATCATGATTTTTTTCTACTGTGCAAATTATAAAAAGCGGTATGTTGTATAATATTTATAAAATGAGGAAGTAGTCTGTAAGTTTTAAAAACAATGCTCAAGGTACAATAGGACGTAAAAAAAACTAATATTTATTTTTTATACTAATATTTTAATACCGGAGTACATTATATGTTCATAAAATTTAATGGTATAAAGAATTAATATTTTAAACAATTGAATACGTAAATATAATAAACATATTTCGCTAAATAAAGAAAACAATTTCCAAATATTTTGATTTTTTTAAAGTAGTTTTGCTCCCGATATACTCATGCCAGTAGGCCTCGATTTTCCGTCTATATTATTTTTACATTACAATTTATGAATATTGATTTTATTTCTAAGAAAAATATTTAATATGTTAACAAAATACTGAAAAAAATATATTTTAAAATAAAATTTAATCAGACATTCAGTGTAATTTCCATGAACTTTTCTCAACGCTAAAGGGGTTGATTTTGAGTTTCAACATGGTTTCGATAAAAATTTATTATTTTAAAAACCAAAAAAATAATCTAATTCAAATGATTTTTTTCGAATAACTTACGTAATAAATAAGTGAGGGATTCATTCTTTTTAAGTCATTCTGTTCTTGTACTATAACCACTCTCTCGGGCGAGTAGACAAGTTGCAGTGATTATGCACTTATGAGTGCCAGTGAAAATTCGTATGCTACGTAGTAAGACGTAAAAATCCACACAGGATATGAAAAAGCTCGTTAATTTTATATGCTGTCTACGTAGTGAGGATAATGGTGACAATATAAGGAGCTTTATCACAGTTTTATAACAAAAGTTATTCCATGAAATAAAAACTTCAGTTTTTGTGAAAAATTTGATTAAAGATTTCACCTATTCTTTTCCGTTTAAATTTTATTTGAAAAAATCTTCATTAGTTTCTACAATTAATTGGTATATACAACCTTACGTTTTTTATTACATCTCTTATAACTCAACCTGGCTTGAGATTGCGGAGGCCTTAATAGACTTGACCTGACCTGCCTTCTTCAAGCCGGTTTTTGGCGTCCTTAAGAGCCGCTAGATATTATATTTTATAGAATGTTTTCAGTTGAGTTACAGAATGCAAGTATAAACCTGAACAGTAAGAATTCTTATGCTCCACTTACAGAGTGGATATGTAAGAAGAATAAGACATCTCACATACTTTGTATTTATTTTTTCACTTTTGTCAATTTACCGAATTCTTTAATGTCATTACCTCATTTTACTTTTAATATTAGTTAGAATTAATTAATACTGTCCAAAAATTGGTCATTGCTTATATATTTTAAGTCTTCTTTTCGTCTTACATAATTCATGGTCATGCTTTTGTTTTGTCACGCATTTTTGATTGAGATAGCCAAGAAAATAAAGGATGGTACTTCATTAAAATAGTTTGCTTCCCGATTGCAAATTGCTGGCACAATCTTAATATGTAATATCCACTGTATCATATCATACTTTATAAAAATGATCTAACGTATACTAAAATATACAGTTTGCTAGAGTTTCTTCACGTCAGTACATTAAAGAATATTTCAAAGACAACTGTTTACTGATATTAATAAATATAATAAAATAAAAAAAAAATTGTTATTTTTAACAAAGAAATATACGCTCTAAAAGCGTTAAACTATGGAAAACGTTAGGTTTTCATGATATAGATGCCGCAAAACACCCAAAACTTTAGACCTTAAGTTTTGACCTAAAACGTTAATCAATCTTAGATGTCCCAAAAGTGTACACCCAGTATATTCGTTGCTCGTACATGATGCTGGAACGCCCTACAAAAAAAACTGATTAGTACAAAAGTCTGATTTGATATGGATAAACTGAACCACACTTATCTTTAAATTATTATATCTATATACAAAACAACTCAAGATGTTTTTATACATTTACATTGATAACTTGTGGGGCTAATAAAACTTCGTCTGATGCTTTCAGGTCGCATGGCTGCGAGTGGACACTCAGACGATCCTAACAATTCATAGTCACGTCATAACGAAGAATCGTCGGATAGGAGTGACTCACAGTGATCACCGCACGTGGTTTTTGCACGTGCGAGAGGTGAGGCCAACTGACCGAGGGTGGTACATGTGCCAGATCAACACAGATCCTATGAAGAGTCAGCTAGGATACCTAGATGTTGTTGGTAAGTCTAATCATTATACATTTAGATTAAATTTTGATGCCCCAATTTTTTTTTTATCATCCACGATGTTCTGTAAAAGTGACAAATTATATTTGGTTTATTCTCAATCTCATAAATATAACACTAATAATTCACACGGATATTAAAATGAATAATTTAAATTCGAATTGAAAGTCTACGAAGATTATCATTACGAGATTAATATTTTCTAAATGTTAGTTCTCCATACATTATTATTTTAATGAAATCCAATATTATTGAAACAAAACATTTGATGCTTTCCTACTATTTATTCTTTACCATAGCTGCTTGGACAGCGAAGCGTATTGATCTCAACAATGTAAAAATGACCACTTCATAAATTATGGAATGCATAAACTAATTTGACAGTTTTTTGACAAGAATTGGTTGCCTCAACTTATTGGGTAATTGATTAACATCTTAGACAGCCAATCTTGCGTTTTTAAATTTTGAAAAATTCTGCAGCTGTGAGATTTGAACCCGCTATCATTTCCATCGACGCGAGCTCGCCAACCTCTCAGCTGCCGAAGAGAGACTATGCTTATTCTTTATAAGAAATAATACTATGTCCAACAAAAAGAAATGGTTCTCAAGTCCATATTTAAGAAATTAAATTTTAACGTCAAGATTCAGATATTTATTAAATATCTTTTACATATATAATAATATTTCTAAATAGGCGTAGAAAAGATTTATTAAATGATTTTGGGCTAAAATTAAGTCTATCGAAAAGACAACGTTAAATTGCATGACAATTAAAACTGGTGTTTTATTAATCTAATCTGATATTGATTTAACAAACTATTTAGAAGTAGCCAACAAATTTGATGTGGCGAAAGTCTCTTTTCCTGTTGAAAAACTCTACATGCAATTCTTTTTTCAAACTTAAAAGCTAATTTTAGATAGTAATTCGGGTTTTCTGCTTAATTTTTTTTTGATAGAACCTGTATTAAGTTCATTTTTAAATTACCTAGGATTACATTATTTTTCCTTCGTACACTCGATACGCAATATCTATTTTATATAATTATAAAATAAATATTGTTTATGCGTTAATATTCTTGAAACAGATTGAAAGATTAGTTATATGCGCTGTAATCCTGGCACATGCTGTGAAATTTTCTCACACACAATTAATATAAGCTTGTTTATTCCAGTAATCCGCTATCTACATGACGTACCATTACTCTTTAGATACAAAACAAACAATACGCAGCACTCTGGCTAATAATTTTCTCTTTATAACTGATATAAGACCATGTAAATCAATAATAATATATGCATACACCGATTTGATATAATTAATGTACTAACGTTCAATGGGCTCCAAACGATAAAACATCATTAATAATAAACTGATTTTCATAATAGTTTTGAATGGCTTAGAAATAGCCAAACAACGAGCCATTTAAATTCTCATGTAAAATCTGTAATGCAATCAAAGATGTATTGTATTTATTATGTAATACATATCTCCCCGGTTAGCGTAATTGGTAGCGTGCGCGCCAAGCAATCCGGGGAATGTGGGTTCGAATCGACATCTGTTGTTGGATTTTAAATCTAAAAATGCAGGACTGGATGCCCATTGGGTTG
>JAGVSQ010003064.1:1496-22668 GCA_022683975.1 Rhyacophila evoluta | reverse complement strand
ATTTCAACTGATTCGGGGCCCAAACAACCGATCCACTCTATAGCCTGCTTCGAACTAATAACTAATAACGTGTTGATAAACCAACGCGATTACTCCCTCAAAACAAAAATAGAGATACCACGTGAATAAACATTTTAAACTGAAAAATAAACCTTATTGATCAATTACGATAGCTTTTAAGGTGTAACACCAATTTTGAGTAAAAATATAAAATTATTCATGTTATAATTCAATACACGCATGCGTATAATAAACTAATTATTTTATTTCAAAGCTTTACATAAACAGATTGCACGTAAACACTAGAAAATATATTTACATTTTATCAGGACAACCGTCGTCGTTTTCATCAATTTTATAAAATTCCACGATTCCAGCGCGTTTCCACTTATCCATCCCTAACATTTAACACAGGGCAACTTCACGTATACACAATACACGTTTATAACCGATGTGAGATCAATTAGTGAAATTTGTATGACATCAATACCGAACTAACTATACTTTAGTAAACTTATGTAAATAGCGACTGCGAACGAAACTGGGAACGATCAATGCAACAACAGTTATCCGTTTTTAACGAGAAGATAAGAGAACCATTGTCGACAAAAACGCGACTAGTATACGCGTATTATAGTATTATCAATGTTTATAGAATATATATTCTAGATAAACTTGGCGATAACAATAATTCTATGCGGACACTGCAATATGGGTGGCTTTATAAAATATTTTTAATTTAAACTGAATTTTATGCTCATAAATAGTCAGTAATAACGTAAAATAATCCCTATATTAGGGTGACCATCCGTTACGCACTATGTGTAATGAAAATCAGTGCAAAATATAAATCTATATATATTTGGAAGATAATTATTATAATAATAGTATAAATTATACGAGACCGCAGTAACTTATACCCGCGCTGAAATATATTTTATAAAATCTAAATATATATTAAACTACGTGAAGTCATAGGCAGAGTTGAAAGCGAAAAAATATTAAAGAATAACAACTACATTAAAAAAACTATAGCTCAGTCATCATTTCATACATTGCTGTGATGATCGCTAACATGAGTAACAGATATTCAAAGTTAGTCAATCCGCAAAAAGTATTGTTTGGTCAATTTGTATTCAAAATAGGTATTGAAAAAGTCAAAAGTTAGCTTATGAGTAGTTTATTCGCTGTGAACAATTCGATTCGTATTTAACTATTATCATATTGGAGCATACAAAAGGACATAATTATAACTGACTAGAAATATTCGGTCCATGACATGAAGGCTCGCAGTAACACTATATTGGAGAAAAAACAATATTTAAAATAACAACCCACTCGCGACATTGATTGTACAAATATTCTACCATAAAACGGCATTGTTGGTCACCCCACATATAAATACTATTGTGCCTGTGGCATGAATAAAAATTACATTGATTACAAAATAATGACATTTAAATATTCCCGTAGGTGTCAATGATTTATTTTTACCAGTTAATTTAATAAATATCACACTAACTCAAAATATTGTAGAGTAAACGGAAAAACAACGGGCCATGCGGTTTCTTTATTAACCCAAGTACATTTGAAAATTTTCACATTTCGATTAAAAAAAAATTATGAATGTATAAAAAATCCTAGTTTTAGTATTTTCCCGCCCGCAGTGAATGATGTCGAGGCGACGAACAGGAATCGACGATATCTGATCCGCAAAAATATTTGAATTGGAGATGCCAAAGTAACCGAAATCGATAAATTTAGGCTTTTCGGTAACGTATAAAATAAAAGACTGATTGCAGTATTTAAGGCAAAAAATAGTGTAAAATATCATTAAATATTTGTTTTATTTTTAATAGAAAGCTATTGTAAAAATAACCGCCAGATAGAATGTGATTTTTTTTCAAATTAATTGTCATTTCTGACGACTGTATGTACGCAAAAGTGATGTTAAACACGTGTTGTATCAGTAACTGCACAGTTGAAGGAACGTCTCTATAAATTATTTTAATTTCATGTTACCCTGACGATGTTTATTTTCTCTATTAGACGTTAAGTATCAATATAAATCTAACAAAATATGTATGAACTATTTTTTTATTGTTATTCTTGTCAACCAATCAAAATGAACGCTGGAATAAACAGACTGGCTGTCAAGTAAAATTGGCGTCGTTGCAAACTTGGATTGATTTCAACTTTCACGGCGAACCAAAATAGGAAAAATCTGCCTTATGTGATCATAGCGTGTTGCCATACTTATTGCATATTAAACATCGAAAACATTTGATAATAATCATAATTGCTAGCTGCGCTAGATATCGAAGAGACACTACAAATGTGTACTCGATATACTTCAGTATCATAAACCAGTTTCAGGTTAAAATTACAATATCATTTTTCTCCGAATGATATTGAAATATTATAATCAAACAACATATTAAAATGTTGCGTGCCCACTGAATTAAAAAAACATTAATTTGTTTGAAATTATTAATAATCAATTGTTTTATTGGACGATAATAAAATTCTATAAACAACTATTGATTGAAATTTTTTTATCGAGAAATTGTAAGATGAACCATTGCCGATTGATTCCAGCCGTCAGGCATCCTTCTAATATGTTTGGAAAATATATTTACTATTTATTAAATGCAATTATTTCTTTTTGTATTAAGTTTTGCTGAAATTAAAATCAAGTGACGTGATAACTATCACGTAATCAAATATAGAAATAACAAGATACTTTTTTACATTACAGCAAGTGATAGATAGAATTTCATTTAACTATTTTTTCACGGGGTTACTGGATAAAACAATTAAACTAAAATTTATTTAAATAATGTTTTCTCCTTCTTTCGGATATGGAGTTTTAAGATCATAACTTTTAAATTAATTCGTCTATCAGTATTTGGACTCAGGAATAATCTTTAAAGTCTTTATTACAATTTTACAAGGAAATCACCAATTTTTAAATGGGATGTTTTAGTAAAATCCACGTGAAAAACTGGTTAGAGCGTTGCTGTTTGCAATAAAATCAACAAAATCTATACAAGTAAATTTATCGAAGGAACAATTTTCTTCTTGGGAGTTAATACGAGCGAAGGTTGCGTTTTAACAGTGTGTTTATACAGCCTTGCTGCAGCGTTCCGGCGGAAATGCCTCGCCCCGACGACACAGGCGATATTTGATTTTCCTAATGGTCACTAAACTATCGCTTAACCGAGGTTAAGAGACATCGCTTTTCCACCATTTTATCATTTCGATCACGCTTTGGCGGCATAAATATAGAAATTTTAATTTACTTTATTGCCTGAGGTTTTTGCAATTTTTAATATGATAACTAAATCAGGAAATGCTCAATTAAATTCACTATCAAAAGTTTCTGAGGACCCGGGTTTATTTATTAAGTTTAAATGCAAACTCATTACGAGAATATTTTATATTTCAATACATTATAATAAATTTCCAATAGCCAGATGAAATATTTCAAAACATTGATGTATTTTGAGAAATACATAAAAAAAAATTTTACAGAATCGGTGACGTGAAAAGAAATATGTCGGTTAAACTAGACTTAAAGTTATAATCATTTCTTCATTACTTGTTGGGTGAGATTTATGAGTTACGGTGGTTGAATTGAATATTAAGATGATTATCTGGAAGGCTGCCAGTGGATAAATCATTAAATTATTATGATAGCGATAAAACATCAGATAAAAGCGACGCGTCTCACTTCGTAAAACTGATAATAGACACTCAATAGGTTATGGAAATTCGAGAATTTTTCAACCGCACCAACGTTAAAAAAATTATATATTTGACGGGCAGACTGGCACGAGAACTGGGAGTAGAGTATTCGCTAAAATACTCAAGTATGACTAGACAGCTGTAGTTTTTGAGAGTTAGGCATTGACTATTTTCTTTGAGTGCAATATAAATTAATTATTTCATTTAATATCAATTTCGGGAAATAACCTTTAATGTATGCAGTATAGATTTTCGTCGATCAATATAACACTAACTTTAATATTTCACGAACCGATTAATAATAATTTATGTGTAAATTGTAAAGCCGAAATTACTTGGAATCTAAGAACAAACATAAGCGGATGTTCACATATTCCAAATAATTTTGAATTCATAACCGATCGCTCATTTTTTGTACTCATTTCTTCTTGCAAACTTCTTACTGTTCGTAAGAAGTAATTATGTAATTCGATATGATTAAATATTTAAAAAAACATCAAAATCTGAAAATAAGTATAATTTCATAAAATAGGAGAATATTTCGAAATAAATAAAAGAGTCCTTACCTCCAAGGATGCTGATGGAATCCGGAACAAATTTCAGGACAGTTGTCACACGGCTGCCCGTCGACGATGTCATTTATTAAAACACCCTGAAAAGTAAATCATTTTAAATTATAAAAAAAACACATTTTAAATTGTACTCACTTCTACCTATGAAAATTAGTGGTAAATTAATAAAAGCGAAAGAAGTATAATATAATATATTATTTTAGGTTAAGAAATTTTGAGACATCTAGCGAACGTTAAAATTATGAGTAACCAATAGCGAGCACGCAAACCGTATTGAGTTTGTTTATCGAAGAATTTATATTACTGACATCTACAGGCAAACAAAAGATTAATAAATATATTTAATTTGACCAGTCTACTTTATTTTCATAATCTACTATAATCAACAACAGTAAAAACACTAAGTGAAAAAAATTGATACATTAAAGTGAACGCCTCAATCAAAATACTCATTAGCATTTTTCCTGATTAGCGTCGATGCCATACAAATAATGCATTGTCAAGGAAATAGTCATTATCTAACATTTTTCCAAGATCTTTTTTTTAGTAAAACGAACTAATATGTCGAATATGCAATTTTAAAAATTATATTTTACTTCAATATATGGCTAATAACATGGAAAAATAATGCAAAAATTCATTTAACTCCCCGATTTTCATATAGAAAATAATCTTTAAACACGACTATCTCTGCAAAATGTTTTTGTGATTTGATGACTATTTTCTGAACAACGCTGACATGTTTGCAATACTAATGATTAACACAGAACATACAATAATGACTATTCGCTTATTTATTTAATTGAAGCAACAATGATAATATTTAATTAGTATTACGCGATAAAATGAAATCAATATGCGTTACCATTAAATATGTTAAGGGGGGCGTACATGCTATGATTAATATTTTATTTGTTATTCATTACAGTACATTCATTACTTATTTATACAAGGAAAGGGTTTACCAAGAAAAAATAACATTCGAACAAAGATATGTGACGATTACATTTGATAATTATAGTTTGCTATAAATACTCCAAGAGTGAAGCCATTCCAATTTAGCCACCCCTTATGAGAAATTTGCTTTGAAACAGACAATCCTAAAAATGTAAATAGAAATAGTCTAAAATAAAAATCCTTTGTAAAAAGAGCATATTTAAGAATTGATTGTTGAACTTGAAGTTCTTAATTTATTGAAAATAACGAAAAAAAGTTATTGTCACTGAAAAAGTTATTCAGTCTTTTGAAGATTACAAATAAACATAATTATAATCCATATCGGAGAATTAAAATATGAAAATAAATACTATTTAATTAATTATTCAGCTGTTCAGATTTATATATCGACTATATATTTACCGTAAGAGCGTAAGGCTGCGTGGACGCAAAATAGCTATAAATAGGTGAGTGAGCAACTGAGCAAGTTCAGCAGCGCGACAACACGTCGTCGTCACAACAACTTGCTCAGTCACCTATTTATAGCTATCTGCATCTCTGTTTCCGTCATTTTGCCGCCATCGCTCTGTCGACGCGGCAGCTATCGTGCTAGTGGCCTAATGCGTAAGTGATAAAGAAACCTGTTCAGTATTTTGACACTTTCAAAGAATATTTTCTGAAAAAATATATACTCTATAAAATATTACCTGCCACGATATACTACATATTGCCTAAAAAAATATTTGACTCTACGAATCTAAAGAAAACATTATCAGACTTTAATTTTTTTATATATTCATTTCAATTAATACAAGGGATATTTTCAATCGTCGAGCTTCTTGTCTAAATTAGCAGAACAGAATATATGAAGCGATGGATATAACACATCATGAATATACATTACTAGGTACTTAGACCATAAATATAATCAATGGTATTGGACGATACATAGAAAAATCATAATATGTGGCAAGACACCGGCTGCGTTTTAAAATGCTACAACTGGCAACATTTTACAATTTTACACAAAACGGTAATACATCTAAGATGACGAAACGTATATGTGAAATAAATTTTACAAGCAATATCTATATATAGACTTGATTAAAAACATTATCTCGCTATCATTATTATGTATCCATTAGATTATAAAATTAATCCATTTATGCACAACGCGCATAGTCATCACCCAGATATTGTACTTTCGATAATCCTGATGAGCACGTATGCATATTTTGTCTGATTTAATATCGTCTCCGTACTAATAACGTGCTTAGCTCTACATGTTGAAATTAGCGCTGCATTCAATTCCACTCTCAATTAATCGTGAAGTATAAATTTAAAAACAAAATATCACAAAAAAAGTTGACTGCAAGCAGCGGCCAAGCTTGAATTGCTTTCGTTTAAGCGAATCGAGGTTATGCGAAAGTGGTATAGGTTTTCGTATAAACATCATTCATTCTAAGTCTGACACGCAGATTGAGAATGTATATGGTAACTAAGGATATTTATACTTAATAGTAAAAATCAAGTTACTTAAATCGTCACTCGTTTGTTGACATTTATGTAGAAGTGGGTTACTCTAATTATCTAGTATACTAGCTACATATATCTGGATGGTTAAGAAATGACTACCTGATTAAAAACTGTTTGATTTTTTTGATCGGAACACTTCACCATAAAAATGGCCATATCCAACATATGTCGGAGTTATAGATACCGAAGAGAGCTATGAAATGTTTTCAATGATAGACCAGGAAAACCGTGAAGACGCTGGGCAGATGATAGTAAAGTAAAAATACCAAATGTTAATAACTGGAAGAGGGATGCAGATATTGGGTTAGTTGTAAAAAAATTTAAATGTCAAACAAAGCTACATCGAATAAAACATAAGATACTAGGTACCTAACACAAATATATGGAGATTTTGAAAAATTAAACCCTATCTAAGACATAAATAACCCGCGATCCACTTCGCGTCAGCAACAATGTTATATTGAGTAATTAGATACAGTAGCAAAATATTTCATCGTGCGAGATAGACTTAATGAGCTTTATCAGGGGAAAAAATGTTTATTAATGTGCACGTCTCGCAGCTGATCATGGCCGCACGCGATCAACGGAGGTTGGCGCCCTGAACGATGACTTATGTATGTATGATATTATACGTATTGTAATAATTGAATTTATAGTACATACTCTTATGTACATACGCCTTTTCTCACTTATTCATATGAGAATTATAAGTGGAGTCAGTTTTGAAAAATGACATAAATTCGTGCCCTTTATTATGTATACTATACGATTGTATTCAAAGCAGTTTTAAACTGAAGATTACATCTTACAGATTAAGCGTGTTACACAAACGTAACATATTGTATTAATAATATAGAAGATGTCTGTTATAACTATAAAAATACATATGTGTGTTTGCACCTAATATTGCCAAATTAACTTCAATAAAAAAAGTCATTCAACAAAATTGACAGTTATTTAAATATATATATATATGTTACTCAATCGTAAAAAAGAAAAATAGAATTAACTTCATTGAGTGCAATCCTTATGCTTATCCGGAAAGGAAATAAATCATATTTCATGAAGAGAACCACAGCGACGGTTCATGCAAGACAGTGAATTCTGTCTGAATAAATTCCGACTTATTTTTCGCTCGCTGAGTGACATCAACGGTAGTAGAATAAAAAGAATTTTTAGTAGACCTTATTATAAATTGGCTTGCCGCTACTTCAGAAAAATAATTGCAATTTTCTAAAATTCTCCGTCTTGTAATGAAGGCTACAGTGATTGTGACGTATTACAATTTGTATTTAAATCAGATATTGTAATTAGGTATGTATACTTAAACTAGTTAACATTGACTGGTTGCGTTGAAAACATTTTTTGTTGAAATTTTATTTGTTTATTTAATTACTTATACATACTTTTGTTCATATAATGCTGACCTAATAACATTTAATTATCGCGCCAGTCTTAATATTTAAAATGTCAAAATATGGTTAAGATAGTATTTTAAATAAGCTATTTGACAATCCACGTATTGTACAAGATGAAAGAATAAAATATGTGTGGAAAAATAAACTTTCATATAAATGTTAATATAATTATAGGTATAATTTATAATGTCGTTCTCTACTAATAAATTCATGAATATGTTGAATAGATATTAATACTTAATTTGGTATATAAGTCTTTCTTAAGATTATTAATTAAGAAAATCATTAAATTTACTACTGTTTATACATATATCAATGCACACGCATGAAAAATAAACAAGTCGAAAAGTTTTTACTTTAGAATAAAATCATAAAAAAAGGTCCTCAAAAACCGTAAAATTCAAAATCCCTAAACATTTAAATTATTATGTTTTCATTGTGTTCTCTTAAAAAAAACTTTCGCGGCCGAAGAAAATAAATACCTGGTACATTAAATGATATAATTTTCTTAGGTGATCGTAAAAAGACAAAAAGATGTTCATACGTAAAGAAACCTCGAAAAAAAATTAGGTCGACTGTATGAAAACCGATCTTATGTCGGTACTAAAATGTGAAATGCAGTGATTGGATAGCTTTTTAGTTTCAATAAAAAACGCTAGGCGCTGCGTCTAGTTCCGGTAATATTATTTACGCAACGTTTTATGAGTTACAAAAAATATTTTCCTAAATAGTGTCTATAATTTACCACACGCGGTTAATAAATTGAGTTGACTAATATCTCATTAGCACATGACAAACCTTCAAATAAATTTTTGAACTACTTAGTCGAACACAAAATTCGTTGTCTGGTCGAACTAGTTCACCTTTTATATATTAAAAAATAGTATAATATTTTGTGTAGCACTTATGGGCTTAGCTGCAAATGTGAATCGATATGCATTTGACGACATAGTCGTATAGGACATTATTTTAATAGTTGCGACTGATGGCTAACACAAAGGCCTTTAAAATCTACCATGTTCATCTGATTTATCTGTATTATTTTCTAAAACTATTTATTTATATTACTTTCTGAGATTGTCTGAAATCGGAGCCCAAAATATTGCCAGAGTTGAGATTATACGTCAATTACAAAACAATCGATCGGAATCTGTGATCTGAATGGCGCTTCATACAAGGGGATCAGGACGTACCTTTCTAACTAGTCTAATTTAAAACATGTGTTATATTTGTGTATTATATCAAAACTACAAATGAAGCGATTACATTTTTTTAAAGAATTCAGATAATAAACAGTTAAATTTTGAAATAACCGCATCAAATTTACCATTACGTGGTGTGGTACTTCGTCATTGCAATCAATGTTATAAACGGCATCAATGAGAAACTTTCTTTTCGTGAATAAAATTATTTACGAGTGAATTTTAATCATATTCTAATATTAAATTTGAAATAGTCCAATAGTATAAATATTTTTTTTTAACTAGTAGCTATCTATTTTAACTGTGGATTATGATTTTATATTATACACAATATATTGTGCGTTTTAGATATTTGATGTTATTATAATATCACTCAATAAGATTCAAAAGCATTTCTTTGTATTCTCAGTTGGTTAGATAATATTCACCTATATTGAAATAAGCAGAAATTTCTATGATACTCGCATTGAAATAGCGTAGAAAGAGCTCTTTAAGTATTATAATATTTTTAATTATTGACAACAACTAGTACATCTTATAAATTATCACGACACAAATGTATGAAGATTTCTGTTTAAATATGATAGCAGCAAACAAGGCATTGATTGCATTTAACCATATCGTGTGCAATATTGTTGTATTTATTAAGGACATAGTCTAGTGTTGGTATAACTTCTTTTACGTACATAGCAATATTGTATAAAATAAAACTCGTATTCTCGTTTATGAAAAATGAAAAAAATAGCAATGACTTGAATTTATTTGCTACCTGAAACGGATAGTCCTCGATAAAAATCTGTTTATATGTCTACTATAAAAGTAAAAAGACCGACTTCGACCTCGACCGCTGAAATGTTTTCGAAAAAATCCTACACAAAATGAAACTGAATTCAATAAATGTCGTCAATTAGGTACCTACTCGACTGACTAAATCGGTGTTGTACTTATAATATTTAGAAGATCACTGAGACCATCGTGATGAAGTACAAGAATTTACGAGTACGAGTCTAATCGTCACGATCGACGTTTAATTGAATGCTTCTGAGGCAGGCAGCCGGTCTCTTTTCTATTTTATTTTTTTCTTAATTCGCGTACCCTTTATAAAGGTTCAACGATTTTTTTTCGATCGACACGATTCACTCATTTCTCGTATCACGTAATTACAATTAAAATCCATTGTTTGTATCACAAAAGCGAATAAATCGATCGAGGCCGTCTATTTGTCTACCGCTTTGCTTTGGCTTATAAGAGTGTATCAATTATTGAAGGACCGATTAATTTATCGATTTTTTTAATCTACCGCATACTGCATCTGATAAATGATTTTCCAATAATATATTTAATTAATCTCTGATTCATTAAAATGCAAATAACACGATAACTAAATGCGCGCATTGAGATATGGATGCATGATTTTTCACTTTCACAAGATAATTAAAAGTTGACATTGATAAACACAATCTATTATCAATATAATGATTATTTTGAAATTTTGGAAAAACCGTAAAAAACAATATATCTGATGCTGATTATTTGCATTCCAGAAATGAATATACCATACATATTATATTGCATATAATGCTTATGAATATAAGAATATATATGTATAACATTGGAAATAAAGGTAAACAGTATTAACATTTGATCATGCGGTTGCCAATAATGTACAGTATAGTGTTAATACCCAAACAAACAGACGACGAATACGTCATAATATTACTCTTTAATTTGAAAAAAAACATGCACTCAATGATTAAAATGAAAAGAGATTTTTTCCATAACTGCAGCTTCATTTCACAACTGAGCCGCCGGTCATGCTAGTGGCATTTTCGCTTCGAATTGAGCAACAGTATAAATTAATTTATGCTCATAATCAAATTTGTAAGACAATTCTGTCTTTAAAATTTTATGTCATCACTTAATTTTTTCAAATATTGTTTTATGTTGCTTTTGTTTTGTTGCAAAATATCAATTAAAAAAAAATTGAATTTATGGGGAAGAATATTTGATACGTCGGTTGCTAATTTTCTGTAGTTTACATCGTTAGATAAA
Organism: Rhyacophila evoluta; assembly: GCA_022683975.1. Taxonomy (NCBI): domain Eukaryota; kingdom Metazoa; phylum Arthropoda; class Insecta; order Trichoptera; family Rhyacophilidae; genus Rhyacophila; species Rhyacophila evoluta. Next base: position 11,205 of record JAGVSQ010003064.1, on the reverse strand, counting down.
TAAAACCAATTTTCAGTAACATTTTGAACAAAAAATTCACTGCAAAAACATTATTTCCATGCCTCAAAATATTGATTTATACACATAAATTAGTAATTACATAAAGAAGGAAAATATTAGTAATTAGTGATCTAGGTTAGTCTACTTATGATATTATCACAGTGAATGCAAATGAGATACGAAAGTTACAGAACACCGAGACCCAAACACGTAATATCTCTACCTTTTTGTTGTAGCTCCACGTGATCCTCGACGGCGCCGAATGATCATTTTCATATTCCCTCCCTTTGCTGTGGTACAGCTTCATAAGGTCCGCATTCCTGTTGTCTTTAATGAGGTCTTCCTCTTCATCAGCGTAAGCCAATCCGTTGGAGAGACTTTCACTGTGGCCGCTGTCCAACACCGACTTCCGAATGCTGCGCGAAGTTGACCTCGAATCCAGATGCTGAGGAACAGGTGAAAACTTATGAGGAGATTCAGATATATACACAGAAGATTTCTTCCCGTAACCTGGACTTATATCGCGAACATTATTTCTGGTTTCGGGTGAAAAGTGTCTAGAACTATCAGAACGAGGCGCGTCTTCGATTAATCTACAGTCGTCCCCGAAGAAAGATTTTTTCTTATTTATCGTCGACACCGATGACCTTATTTCGCGAATCGGAGATATGCTGCCAGCTCTGTATTTTGAAGAGTTATCAAACGTTTTACCGGTTTTAATGCTAGTACCATTATCGTTTTTGTGGTGGTCTGATATCTTTTTATCGGAGGCATTACCTCCTTTATAATATGATGGTAATTCATATTCTTCGTCATACTTTGGAGACTTTTTATCGGCCGACTTTCGTTCAGTCTGGGGTTTACGATAAGTATCGGAAAAGTATACTTCAGTTTTGTGGCTGCTTTCATGTTTTGGAGAGACTGCTCCGTTTTCATCTTTTTGGCGATAGCTCGAATGTCTGTTCTTGTAGACGGGCGCATAATCTCCGGTATCTTTTAAAATCGACGGCTTATATTTGACATCTTTCGAATATTTAGATGAATTATTATCGTGATGCCTTTCGGGAGATTTTTTGTCATTACTTTTGCTAGCGGACACGGCCGGCTCGACAGATTGGGCACGTTTCGAAAATATTTCTGAAACGGATTTGCTGCTTTTCTTAGATTTATTTTGCTCGTAATACTTCCTCGCGTTATCTCTGATCTCATCTTCTGCCGAAGGCCTTCGGAGTAAACTTTTTTCTGTTATATTTTCTTTGTCCAAATAACGGTTGTATTCTTCTTCGCTCACTTTTCTATGATTAATATAGAAATCCCTTTTTAACTTTGCTTCTTTCTCTGGATCCTTCCAGAAAATATTTTCGTTTTTCCTGTAATCCGGATCATAATCTTCTTTGAAATCATCATAATGTTTTATGTTGTATTTCCCAACGGAATTAGCTCGTGCCGGATCGGCTCTCGGAGACGTTTCTCGAGCGGTGTAGCCATTTATTGCATTTTTGTCAAATCGGAATCTGGTTCCGTTTTCGGGTTCCCGACTCGAATTCAAATAAACATTGGAGGAATTATTTTTTGCAACAGACTTGCTGACGCCATTATCGTTTGCGTCGTAAGGCACGTCGGGGTTATATTTTTTGGTCACTTTTAAACTCGATGAATAATTAGAAGACATTTCTTATAATTCTATTTACATTAAAATATTGCTACATGCGATATGTTTAATTTCATTTGTAACACTATTATTGCAATGTTTATCGATAAAAGCACTGGTGATAAGGCACAGTGGCTTACACTGTTTTGACTAAAGGCCGCTGTGTTATGTTGACGTAACAACTATAATCGGGAAAAACTTTTAATTATAAAATACTTTGCGATTAATCAATCGTATTAAGAATAGTTTAAAATGTTCCTTTAATAAACATGGCGTTTTCGTAAACCCGTACGTATACATATAATTTAACAATGTTTGTTATGAATAAAAAAAAAACATCTGTTTATTCATATATTCATCATAATCAATGGTTTAAAAAGTCCAAATTAAAGATTTTTGCCTAATTAATTTTTAATTACTTAAAATTTAGGGTTTCTGATTAATAGTATAACGATGCCGCCTGCAGAAAATGAACAAATAAAATGATGGTATTACTCCAACATTTTTTTAATCGGTCAAATATGCAAGTCACATGTCATGTGAAAATACTATTTTTATATAATTTTACATTTACCTATGCATTGCATTCAACGTCAGTATATACTAAAATTACTTATTTGAATTAGAAACTAATTATTTTACTCTCAAATCTATGCAGAGAATGCAGTTGTAATTCAAAACCATTTTTTTAAATGTACACCACAATAATGTAACTGCTGAATAAATAGGAAATCAGCTAAACAAACAGAAATATACATGATGTATAATTCTCTCGTTTTTATTACTATCGCAAACATTTCAACCAAAAATGCTTTTTACATGTTACACGATAAACTAGATACAACTTTCGTAATATAGATTATATAATAGTGTTGAATAGTTAAGGTAAACTGAAAAATAGCCGAGAGTTGATTAATTATTGTTTCGGTACTTCAAAATAGTAATTATGGTAAAATACATATTTTATGGTAGTTTTATGTAATATATTTGTAATAGTGATATTTTTCATTTCAATTAGGAAACTAAATTATCCTTATATAATAGTTTATTAAGGCGATATACCAGTTTTAAATCATAAAATGTGCAAAGAAATTTTAACACTATTGAAATCGTTACAATAATTTTGTAACCACGCAGGATAGTGGATAATATAATAATACATTAAAAAATAAAACAAGTTTTCCTCTAATAAAAAAAAACAATCTATTCTGAAGCGCTTCTTGCGTACTGGCATTATTATTGAGAGCATACCAATATTATTATTTAAATTATTATTGTCTACACAAAAAATACGATCGGAAGGCGTTTGCGTTGATTTTTTTGCGGACAGTAATATTTCATAAAACATTATTTGAAACCAGTGCGGTATTCATTTAATTACCGGTCATAAAATTACAGATTGTACTCGAGTCGATTACGTTGGAGGTTTTTTTTTTATATTCACGCATAAACTCATTCGATGAATTTTAATAATAAATTTCCACATAATGTTTCGAAATACCGCGAAAAAATATAAATCTTCACGAATATAAAATTTTTATCAAATACACTAATATAATAGTTATTCACAGTGCACGAAAACAATATGTTATTTATTTAATCGCCATGTAACTTCGGTAGTTTTTCGTCTGGAAAATAGCCCGAAATATATTATAAATACATAATGCTACCCAGGAAACTATGTCTATATTCAAACAAATGACTTAGAATATCGATTTATTCAAAATGAGTTTGGGCGGATGTTGTTCCGTCTAACGTATTATATTCAATCGACTTTGACGAATGAAGAATAAATTGCTCACTACGATATTCCATAGTTTGCGTCGATTGCTATAATATTTTAACTATATATTATATTAACTGAAGTATTTTCATGTTATGAAATAAATTTATAATTTTATTGTTACAAAAGAAAAGTTTAAAATACAGGTAACCGACTTCGACAGTCATCACTTTGATGGTGTACAGTTTGTACTAATTGACGTAACAAAATAAAACACATTACAAGAAAAATCTGAATAAAACCAAAGACGATAAAAAAGCTTCCTGAACAATTCCTGCGGAGAATTTATGCTGATCTTAGGACAAGGAAATGTATAGAGATACGGTGACGTATGTACGTAAGTATTTATATATACAGCAGTAAATCATAGTACATTTGTTATAATAGCTTTCAATAGAACTTCAATTAAGATATGAAATCAGATAAAAGGCTTTTAATAAGATGCCCGGACATGTTAATTAAAAGAGACTGCGTCCAGAGATAACTAACTAGTTCGCCGTGTCTCAATTCTTTCATTGATTAATTACAGTTTTCGATTTTTTCGATAAATTCGTCACATTTCATACAAGAGCTTTGAAAATCAACTGAGAATGTATCACTAAAAGAAAAACTCCTCAATTATATACAGTATTTCCAATGATTGCACTTTTCTTTCTCACTATAATAACGTCAGAAAAGGGAATTCTGATAAAAAGAAATAAACGATTTCATATGTTATTTCAATAATGAAAAATAATAAAACTATAAATAATCCTAGATTTAAACGTTTGTTAAAAAGTACAGGTTTTTCATTATGTCTGCTCCGAATGTTTTTAGCTTGTTAACCAATCGCTCAACCCATTGGGTATAAGACTGACATCCATATAGGATACAAACATTTTGACATTATATATTATTCGCTATACAATCAAATTAAACACATTGGGCACCGCGGTATGTTGAAACAACAGTCATGTAATATCTTTTTAATGAGGTGATAATCTGTCACGTCGTTCTTAACGATTCGCTTATACTATCAGACATGGACTATCGTTTTCAAAGATTCACGAGTATCATCTTGGTGACTCATTTTCTGATGAAATTCATCTGTGAGTCTCAGTCCCATATATAAGTAGTTGTATTAGAATATTAGATAATACAAAGGAACTATTATAATAGGTTTTCATCCAAGTAATAATCCCAAAGTTCGAAAAAGCCACAGATATTTTTACGAATGAACTTACTTGGCAGTATAAGTTTTAATAAAAACAGAAAATACATCGCTTACAACATGGATCGGAATGTTGAGTACAAATTAATGACCTATAATTTTATTTTATTTAATATCACTGTACCTACTCGTTTTTGCGAAGATCTCTTTAGAATTACCTGCTTTATCTCACTATAAAACAAATATTTCTTTAAGAAAAAAATGTTTTAAGACAAGAAATATTCTGTTTTCCACCTTTACAAAATACACATTAACTATTGTAGTATGTATTAAAATTTACCATTTTACAAACAAAATTGATGATTCTAACATCCCAAAATATTTTACATCATTTGCCTTCTACGGAATCGATACTCTGAACATATAATTATATCTTTCCTCCTGAACTGTATACAATATGTATGTTTTTGAATCCTGGGCAAAAACTAAACTTTCTCAGAAAATCGCTGATTACTGCTAGGCTATGGAAGATGCCTATAAATACCTCAATTATAATCACGTACAAAAGTAGCTAATCTTACAGCCGAAATTGATACGATACAAAATAGATTCCCGAGCATTTTTTTTTACCGCGGTTTTTTTCATTGTGTATAAATATGTTTAAATAGTTTATGACTTCGAGAAACATTCTCAATATAATTGAATTTTATATTAATATCTTTTTGTTATATAATATTTATAATAAATTCTACATTTCGTTGATAATCCTGTTTCAAAGCATATTTTACGCTATAACAGGTTCGGTTCCATAAACCTTAACATTGATTCGATTTAATATTAAATAATTTGAGATAATTTTCAACGCTACGACATGGCACAATTTGCGGTCACAAACGAATCAATCTAATATGCACTTACGGATTTCGATTGAAAACGCCGTGTGTTAGCCATGCAAGGAAATAAGATAAAAGAAATATGATTTTCAATATCGCTATTGAGCGTAACTTTCTAGATATATTGAGTCCATGTCCGTTAATCTGTCAGTTAACACTCGCAAACCCAACCAGAAGAAAAAGTTGATAATGAAAAGAAAAAAAAGTACAAAATAGATAATGTGCTATGCCGAATATTATGGAAATTGAAAGTTTGTCTATTCAGTATCATTCTTTTTCAGTTTCATTTCGTTTAAAAGACACGAAAGATTGCAGATACTGTTTCGATATTTGATTCGCAGAAATCTTTTATATATATTATTAATTACTTAATTCCATCAGATTTAAAGTTCTCTTTCATAAAATTCTTAAAAGCTGTACAATAATGGATATAGGTATACAACGGAAACACAAAATAAAGTTCGTAGGGGTCTCATGTAATAGTTGTCAATTCTTTTATCGACTGCCAATCTATATAAGCTTACGAGTCTGCAAACGTATTCATGAGGATGTTTGTGTGGAAGTGGACGCAAAGGGTTGAACTTTAGTAGAGCGCACAGTTTTAACATGTACCGCGTTTTCTTCATTTATTAATATCGTCGATAAACCAGAACTGTTGCACTTAAAAGTTTATTAGAAACTAGATTTAATGAGACATTTAATTTACAGTCGACCGTTATCCACCAACAAGTCAGCGAATGTGCAGACGAATATCAATATCAAGAAAATATCGACAGATTGCTTATATGCTATTCTTATTGTTATAATTATGGACTGATCAAATCGAAATGGAAAAGTTTGTAACTTTTTCGATATGAGAACATATGGAATTTTACCAGTTTTTAATAATTTAGAATTTAAAATCAATTTCCATCAAGCACCATCAGTCGAAAATATTAATTATTTTCGATATGAATTAACGACCCAAAGCGAAGTCCAGTAAGACAATTATTATTAAATTTTGAAGTGATCCTGTACAGATATAAATATTGAAAGGACTCGAAGTAAATCATTTGTAAAGTTGCAATTGAAAACATGAAATTTTCTTTCAATATCGACCGACAGCGCCAAATTAATATATACTACAATACAATACAAAATGTAAACTCGTTTTAAAAGCAATGTCACTGGATTTACTAGAATTAATATGACATTCATAGTAAATATTTATCTTATGAATATCTCCTACATGTAAAATACATTTTAGATATATTGGTGAAGGTTTTCATTCATTCATTGTCTATATTATATACAATGTTTGTAGAATGAAGATCAAAATATTATTAGATTTTATATTATAAAAAAGTTACGCTATTTAGTTAAGATTTACACAATGGGTATATTTTAAATATTGAGTCATCCAAATTGATATTCAACAATATTTCTTAAAATGTACCTCCTTAAAACAAGGTGTCAATGGTAAAGGAATTCGGGAGAAGAAAAATGAAATCATTTTCATAAGAATTCTGTAAAAACGTTCACTTTAGATGAGTACAAATTGAAATGTTCTCTAATGACATGCCACTTAAACATAAGACAGTTTGCACAACTAAAAGAGTACGAGACACGAAGTTCTCGAATAATGCACGTAAACTTGTATGGAATGAATCAACCTTGATCTTTAAAATACCAGTTGGGATGTCTTTGTAGATTAAAGAAAGATATAAATATCAATATATCAACAATCGGTTGAATACAATATATCGCCTACATAATACATTATACAAAACACAAATGAAGTCGATGTCACAAAAAGATTTACCATAAGCATCTACAATTTCGGGCTAGAGAAAACCTGTATAATGCATTTATTATACATTTAAAAATACTGGTGATGAATTGATTATATACACATATTGTTTCTAAGTATTTTTTAATAAAAATAATACTATAAAATAAATATTAATATCATAATACGCGATCAAGCGCGGTAATCAAACTGATGAGAGACCATTGCCTCTTTTCGGTAAAGATTACAGCCAATACCAAAGAAAATAAAAATGAAGATATGTTTTTCGAGAAATTCAAAATGACCGTGAATTCGTAAAATAAATTGAAATTAATTCAGAATATTACCGACAGCAAATTGCCAAAAAGATGTACGACTGGGAACATATCGCAATATTCACACAACAGTCGACATTATAGAAAAGCGCCTAACATAAAAACCTAGCAAAGAAGGGCGAACGTATATATTTGAAAGACGATTACTGTGATGAATATATTGAATACACCATGTTACCAGAACTTCAATTGCACAACCTTTTTCTAGGTAGACGTTTCTCCACATTAGTCAAAGTTAAAACATCGCGATGACTAGGTGACTTGCCTCGAATGAACGTTACCTAACCACATGGACATATTTTGGACTACAAGCCCAAACTTTGTTTGAGTGACATGGGAAATACAGAATAATCTAGGACAAGACTAGGGCCGGTTTACGAATGATCTATTATAATCAAATTGTTGATATTTTCAAAGAAATAATGAATGATAATTTTCACTTCGCATGCGATTTGTTTATTTTTTATAATTAAAAATGAAATTATAAAACATAATGTTTAAATGACATTTACAAGTTAAGTTGAAAACAATTATAAAATACAATGTATAATGTATATATTCTAGATTGCAATATTAGAACATTTGTAACACCTACTAAATTATAAATACTTTTTTTAACAATACGCTTTTTATGTGGGTTTTAATCACAATTTGCAAAACAATAAACATATGAAATTATTAAGAGCGACATACATTGAAGATAAGATGTTATCTATAAGCGAAACATCTTCAAACAAACAATATGTACTTGATTGCCAAGCAAACAATGTGTCCTGAGATGATGAAACACGAAAATTACTGTAAAATGTACACAACGATGACATTGTTAAGTATATTTACAATACAAGTCATTTTGATATCGCGTATCTGGAGAAGTATGCTTTTCACGTAAGTAGTATGTGCAAAATGATTAAAAGTCAAACACGTAATTAGTCGCAATCTAGAGTATTGCATATTCATATTTCCTTCGCCTATATTATCAGTAAAATAATGATTATTATGAAGATATTAAGTAAACATTGAGACCGAAAAATCAGTAAGACTTATTGGATTATAATAATATATACATATTAGATTAATGGAAAATAAAATATAGCACTAATTTTAATGCACTCCGTTACGTGTATATGTTTATTTAAATAATAATATTATAGAAATAAACATATAGTGGAAAAGGGACTTCGCCCTCTTTTTTTTCACTTAATTCCAATTCTAACTAAATAAACGTTCTATCAAAACAGTGTAACTTAAAAATACTGTTAGCATGTTTTAGCTATTAGATTTTAAGTCTGAAAAAAAAGGATGGCCCGTCAAATTTACGAACAGGAAGAAGGAGTTCTAAAACATCATTTTTATTTAGTATTTGTGCACTTTAAATGTTATATCTTTAACATATTTTTACTTTTACCCAAAATCATCAAATGGACGTTTATGTGTCTCTTGTAAAATTTTCTCTATGTGGGTAATGTTATTTTTCCTTTCCACGGTTAATACGTATTGTGTACACTAAATAATTTGTAAAGAAACAAATTTGAAAAGAAAAATTCAATGATAACCAATGAAAACCTTTCTTGAAGACACTTTTAGAAGGCTTTAAGGTATATTCTATATATTTGTCAAAGTAATCATACGAATACATCATGTAGTAATCATGGAGTGCTAATAGATTCGGGTGAATAATGCACAGGTGATAGATGTGGGTGTTCAGCCACGTCTTCGAAGAAACATTTTTTCTGCAACGGTAAATCCCAAATTGGATGAATATTCGTGGGTGTTTCATAAAAGCGATATCATCAACAAAATTAGCACCGCAAAATGTACGATCCAAAATGTTCTAACAATATTGCCATACTAGACAGACATCCTTTTAGAAACACCCAAACGGTCTGAGAATATACCGATCATGATTTTTTGACACCTACGAGATATTGAAATATTATACACTCATACTTATTTTGAAATATAAATCATAAGTTAATTAGTAGTACAGGAAATTATTAATACAAGAATATTTTTTGAATATAAATAGGTACATATATAATAAATATGTATGTATGTAATAATACATTTTACTAATATTATTTATTATTACATACGTACATATATAATAAATATGTATGTATGTAATA
>JAGVSQ010003063.1:0-22683 GCA_022683975.1 Rhyacophila evoluta | reverse complement strand
GCACTTCAATGTGTGCGCAGATGTCATGTGAGCATTTGTCATGCGTGCAGTTGTTTATGTGTGCATTTGTGATGTGAGCACTTGTCATTTGAGTAACTGTCATGTGCGCATTTGTCATGGAACCAGGAAAATGCACACAAGACAATTGTGCAAAATAATTCTACACATATAGAACCTGAACCCAGAATAATATAATGGTATTGTTAACGGAATCACGCAATTATAGTAAATGTAGATTTAAACATTATATTTTATTTGAAATAATAAATATACAGTAAAAAATGAATCTGAAATTAAATAAAAGCTGCTAAATAGACAAGTGAAAAAAACAATCTTTAACAAAATTTTGCCATAAACATATATTGTTGCAAATTAGACATCCGCATTAAAAACCTAATCTTATGTTGTTCTTTTTGATATTCGTGTGGTACAATTTGTTCATGTAAAGCTTCATAGTTTATCTTAAAAATAAAATTAAACCCAAATTTGAAAACAACCTTTTTTACATTATTATTTATATCGATAATGGTAAAAGGACGTAACCAACAAAGACCCAATTCAACAAAAAGGATAAAACACGTCTACTCAATGATTTTGAATCAAAGTCAAAATACGAGATAGATATAACCCTAAAGTGCACGAAAATTAAAACACGTGTTTCTTTATAATAAGTTACTTGAGAAAAATCAATAAAATGTATCTGTTGGTAGTTCTTTTCCCTTGTTGAAAATTTGACAGGCCATCGTTTTTTCAAACAAAGCTGAATTGAGATACTAATTCGGTATTTACAGTTTATACCCTTTTAGTGTAACATGCATTAAGTTGTATATATTGTGATTATCTAAAAAAACGTCCTTTTTGGTTTTCCACTGTCGATTCGAAAAGTTTATACAGATATATATTTTTATATGGATATAACATAAGATGTTTAACACTTAGTTACGTTAAGTGGAGCATATGGATATCTACAGTGTAAAGATGACGACTCCATACATCGAGTATATAAATCCCCACAATATGAAGACCTGTCTTGAAGGTTTTTTTCACTATAACTAGTTGTCAGCCAATCGCACGACTCTATTCGTCATTCATATTTTTTTTTTTTTTTAAATCCAGCAACTGTGATCTAGATTCGAACTCGCAACCTACGCCTACAAAGCACGTATACCAGGAGGAACTACATAAAAAATCTAGTGTTATGGTATAAATTGTAAATCATTACATTTCAATTCTTAAACTTTGGCTTGGCAAAATACTTTAATATATCTTGCAATCTTGACACAATAAAAAAACTCTTAACCCTTTGACTGCTAAGCAACGATATATCGATATTATGACAATATGAACGATATTTTTGAAACATTTAAGTATAGATTTTGTTCCGGAATGTTGTGCACAATAAATAAGAAAATAAGCCAGTTCGGTATGTCTAGAAATAATTTACACTTTCTATGAAACATAATTATAAATGGATTTATTTTTCGCTGAGAATCTTAGATTTTGAATATTTCGTGGTAACGAAAGGGTTATTATTCATCAGACGTCACCTTTCATAGTGCTGTCAGCGCGGATTACTTGCAATACAGTTTTGTGTAAAAAAATATTCATATAAATGGTTTTTATGATATATTACAATAGAAAATATTGGAAAAATATTAGTAATAATAATATAATCCTCGGCAACGTAGAGTTTAATCTGTCAGACAGTACTTGATATGTGAACTTTGTCATTTCATCAGACAGCAGATATTTTGGTCACGACATTTATAGTATATATAATTAGATAGCCTATTCTGTAATATAAAACGCACTTTAGTCTTTTACAGTGTAGAAAGAGTGTATGAAAATAATTCTTTTGACCACGGACGACCTATTGTGTAGCGATTCCTTTGAATTAAAAAAAGGCAGTTATGGGATTCGAACTGACAATATACGCGTATTTACAATTAGAAAACGGTGTCCAAGTTATTATATTCGAATGTAATTATATCGACTGTGTAAAGGAATAAGGAATTAACTCACACAACATAATTTACAGGAGGCAAAAAAAAAGTTTATATAAAGATTTTTTATAAAGTCAAAACATCACACAGGCCTTGAATTGCGTGAAAACTAAAATTATTATTTTATAAAAGAAAAATCAATAAAACAGATTATGTAGAAGCTCTTTTTCCTGTTCGCTTATTTCACAGGCTATCCTTTTTTCAAACTTAAAAGCTAAATTTAGATACTAATTGCGCATTTTCAGCTTACATCCTTTTGTTAGAACGTGTATTAAGTTGTATACATTCCGATTATTGAATAAAACCTTGAGGGCTACGTCCTTTTATTGACTTAAAAGTGAAGTATATAAAGCAATGTAAAGATACATCTCGATGGACTATTTTTTACGAGAAATATTTATCAGACAATTGCTCAACTCAACCCAGTCCTGCATTTTCAGATTTTTTAAATTCCAGCAGATGTAGAAATTGAATCCGCACTCCTCGGATACGAAGCGTGCACGCCAACCTCCACGCAATTGGGGTATAACATTTACGAAATTTAAAAAATGTTTCATACCACTGTCATATTGGCGTAGTAGCAAGTCTCCGGATTCTTGTACATTTCGAGTAATATGACTAAAAAATTTCAATGTTAGCATCTCATGTCTTTATCACAATATCGTTTAGCATTCAAATGGTTAAGAGTTTATTCAAAATTGTATCAGTAAATATCATTGGCAAGTTAACATACTGCCGATGGTAGCCTCTATCGTATTTTAGTATAATTTTCTTTATTACTTGTCTAATTTTAATCCGTTGAAGGTAAGTGTTAAAAAAAAAATGATTACATAACAGAATCCCCTTTTTTTTATATAATGCATATACGTATAAAAGATGTAAACTTAATATTGACTCAATTTTAAATCGTACAGGCACAAAATTCCCTCGTCCTAAGTTTATGAATGTTTACCAAGACACAGATTTACGAGCCTTGATAACCAAGCTTACAAAAGCTGAATTCTGGACGAATAATTTGATTTTCTTCATTTCTTCATTTTATTTCTTCAGTTTATCTGTGATACATTAAAGAAAGGTATTACAAAATCGATAATTTCTTCCTGGACGAAACCCCCCGTACAAAATACACTCGGACCTCTTATAACACGGTCATAGGTTCCATAAAAACGCCGTGTAGTACAAATCCGTGTTATACGAGGTTTGAGGTACAAATTTAGGGTATGCGTTCCAAAAAAATATCGTTCAATTATAATGTCTATTTTTTCCAATAGATAGTGTATAATATACGTTTACGTATTTCTTTAAAATATTTATATAGTATAGATCACTTACAATGACTATCACATACAATCCTATTTATTTTCATTATCGGAAGACTTTCGAGATTTTTTTCTCCTAACTGCCTAATAAGCGATTGTCTGCTTTTAACGTGTAAATCTTTATGTATTTCATGATAAGTAGCCAAGGAATTTTGTAATTTCCAGTTGAAATTCAAACTTATTTCTATTATATGATCATTTTCTGTGAAATAATGCTCGAATTTATCAGCTAACCTTAATTTATTGTTTTTAATGTAAAATGTGCAACTACTTCGCTTCATCTACCTTCTGAGTATCATGGTAGGTTCATCCAAGATTCCGACTAATCCTTCTTCGTCAAAAGCACGGCCCTTAAATATTTCTTCGATATATTAAATATCCAGCTCACCAAACTCTTCTTCACCAAAACCATGACAAATGTTAATTGTCTTTTCGAATTCATCTACTATTGGTGGTACCACATTTTTTCCAGTGACTATTTTTGGCTACATTTTTTCCAGGAAGCATGTAAAGTGTTTATTTTATCACGCTAACTATAAATCTATTCGAATATGACGAATAGAATATTTTTGTGATGGCATGATCTAGGGGTCTCCAAATTGGACATGTTAATTATGTTTTAAATGATTGTTTTTTTTTAAATCCGTGTTATACAAAATTATGCTACAAGTCATAAACCGTGTTGTATAATTACCGTGTTATACTAGGTCAGGGTGTAAAGTATTCTTCACACATTTTGAATGGGTACAGAGACAAATTGTCAAAACCATACATATAAATTGATTCCATTGAAGATATTAAAATCTCTAATATATATACTATTATCTGAAATTATACTAAAATCCAAAAACGTGTGCGTTAAAAAATTAATTCACTAATGAAATGCGTAGAAGAAAATGTTTTATTTTAAAATGAGAGCTAGATAACGTATATTTATTTGTTGTAGATGCTGATTTTACATATGGTTGTAAATTTTTAATTGAGACATAAATCTTAAAAACTGCTCCTAGTCGATCGTCAAATGCTATTTTTGTTGATCGTATTTGTGTGAGAAATCTTACCCGCTCTCCCCAATCACCCCGTGTAGAAGATACATGTGATCCCGTTGGATATAAAATCCCCCATTAAATGTATCACTACGAAAATATAAGTAAATAAATCACACATAAGGTTAGGTTACATTAGTATAATTTGAATTATATAGATTAAACCACATTTTTTGCTATGGTATATCAATGATTTACAAGTTATTAATTTATACGTACTTACGTGTAAGCCTAATTTTAAGCTGAATTCATATTTGTTGCGACACAAATCATTCACTGCTATCAATTTAACGAATATCATAAAATCAATCAAATTAGACATGCCGATTTTTAAACAATGCTCCTTTATTTTTAATCAAGGAACAAAATACACTTAAAAGTTGTTTCAAATTGGTAAGAATGTGTATAACATTACCACATGTGGCCGCTCCAATTTCGGAATGAATGGAGGACTTGAGATCAAATTTGATCGCATAAGATTGATTTTTGTGAACAAAACAAAATAATTATCGAAAGAGCATAACGGATTTTTTCAATGCTGAAGTTAACTCTCTTTTTTTGTAATGTTTACGTATTTTTTTCTAGCTTTAAAATAAAAGATATGATTATAATGACTTTCTCATTACGTTGATGTATAATGTAGTTTTTATATTAAAAGAAATAATGACATTTTATTAAAAAATAAAAGAATGGCTTTGAAAACAAGGCGGATGAACGTACATATTCGTCCATACCACTCAAATGGTTAATGTAAGTGATAATCCATTTTATTATTGAATTTGTCTGGAAATATATGCATACATATGTGGCGTATATAAATTAAATATATTCAGCCGGTTATATAAATTAATTTCATCTTAGCCATATTATATAGATTCAATGTGAAGTTAGTTTATCATCAATATCGAGTGTCACAAACATTCAAACAATAAATAAACATCATTATAAACCAATGAAAGCGTAGCGTACGCAGTATTACAAACCTTCCAATAACCATGAAGAAGCGACGCTCGGCCGAGCTCTTTCTTTTTCTCGTCATTTCGAACCAACAACTCAACTAGCAAGCATCGCGCCGTTCGTCATCTGTTTCCGTCCGCTCTAATACGCGTCTTTCTTCGCGAACATAAAACATTGTAATTGTAATACAACTGTAATAACCTTCTGATATTTCAACTTCAATAAATCATAACATTGAAGATTATCTGAGAGTGTTCCCTTGGACCACATTAACATCCTACAACACCCACATACATATTCAACAAAATAGTTCATGTTTCAGTTTAGAATTCAACTGCTATTATTTATTTTTTCTTTATAATCGTCCTAAACGTGTTCGTTCAGATATCCTTACACTCAAGAGATCGATTCGTTTTGTCTAGAACCAGAAATAAAGATTTATTCAACTCGCAGGACAAGTTTCTCGTTGATACATATATTTTTCGCGATTTACTAAATACTAAATACATATAGGTATACTAAAGCTTCTTGAAATTGAAAAATATGAATATATGTAATGAAGTAAATGTGATTTCTGAAAGTAAACATCGCTCTTCACTTAAGAAATAATCTGTACATTCAATGTTTGTGTTTACCTATGACTTGCAGCAGGGTAGCACATTACGTTTCATGTAAAAATGTACACAAACAAATATAACATAAAATTCTTACGGTCTACATTGGCATATCAAGCATTTTGATATTTAAACAGGGGGAAAACATTTTGGACCATATTAAGGAATATTAAAAAAGGTATAAAGAGTATCCGCTGTGGAACATAATATACTTGAAAAGGGATGACCCATTTTCCGTATTATTGTTCGTCACAAAAGGTATCGATATTTGATATCAATTCAAAGGACACGAAGAAGTTCGGAATATGTATATTACTTTCAAAACATTCACATAAAAGTGATCTTTTTCTATATTAATTTGCACAATTTGTTATTACTTCATTTTAACATGGATCACTGGGCACATACCCCTTGGACAAGAACCCCCTTTTAAATAAACCCTCTAGCATAATCCATTTGGCAATTAAGAAATAATTTAGGTTAGATTATGTTGGATTGTTCTTGAAATATGTTAATATAATAATTTACGCTGTCTCCGCGGTAGCGTAGAGTTTAACGTGCGGGAAATCCGGGGAATGCCGGCTTGATTCCCACATCTGTCGGATTTAAAAAAAATCAGATTGAGCAATCGTCTGACAAACAATTCTCGTGAACAATGATCTGCCAAGACGTCTTCACACTGTGGAGATCCATATACTCCACTTTCCGAGTGGATGTCTTCACACTGTGTAGATCCATATACTCTACTTTGGGAGCGAACATGGTAGAGAAGAATTAACAAAAATAAACTAATTACATTCAAGTACTTTGAAAAAGTAAGCATACATTATCGATAAATATACTAAAAATACGTGAATATATAATATAATTCGTAAACGAATGAAAGTCACATCTTGGTGGCGCCAGGACCGATTATTAGTTGTAAATAAATATACTGGCACATTGATGAAAATTTAAAATTAGTAATTTATTAAATAAGTGACCGATGGGTGAGTGCAAGTGCTTTGGCGCCGGAGTTTTGCGGTATTAGATTTTAAAAAAGACGAAATAGCTTGAGATAAATCCTTAAAATTAAATGTCCATACTCTTCATTTGTGGAGCCGATATGATTAGAAAAAATGTCAAATTAATAATATATATATTTCAATGATCCGGTTAGTGAGAAAACAGACTTTTTGAGCCATTTTCATTGATACAATTATTTTCCTAAATAACACACTTCGCTTCATTTATATTCGATTGTCATATTTAGATTCTAGACTCTAGAGAAAGCGGGATTTGCAAATAATATCGGACGTGATTGAATGTCAAGCCCTTTCTATTGTGCTCGACTGTTGTCATTGTTTCAAAGTTAACTTCTTTCTGAAGGCTAATGGTCACGCATGTGTGTTTTTAATTGCATGCAATTTAAAAATATACATATGCGTGATATTATTGTACTTGAAAGGGCATTGGCGTCACGTACAAAGGGTTTCATTTCAATGCGTACAACTTTGTGCACTACTAACATAACCTCAAAATTTTAGAAGCGTAATCATGACAAACAAACCTGCCCAACTCTAGTTTCTACATCGTTTATCATTTTGATATACACAACAATATCCTTAGTTAACGTAAAATAACCAGTGCCTTGCAAGAAATACTTTGAGGGTTTTTCTTATTTTTTTTTTATCAAAACACCATCCCTCCAAATTTTATGTTTATTTTTTATTTCACATGTTGAGAACATTAAATATTATACGTTCAAGAAATTGACAATGTCATATCAACTGTAAACAAGCAAAAGTACGTAACCCTCGTTTTTTATTAATACGGCTTTTTCGATAATCATAATGTATACAACTTATTATACGTTATATTAAAAAGATGTAAGCAACTAAATTGCGCTTTAATGTTTGAAAATAGAGTGCTTATTTGCGGCCAGGATAAAAGACTTCCAACACATCAATTTTATTAGTGTTTCTTAAACAATTTATTAAATTATTATAATATCAGATTAGGTAAATAAAACACCAATTTTAGTCACCATGCGTCTTAAAGTTGTGTCTTTTTAATATTTTGACTTTGTCACAGAATCGTTAAATAAACGTTTTTATGCCTCCTATAAATTTTTTTTTGTGGGTTACGTCCTCTTGAATTTCTACGCGAGACATGATAAAAATTAAAGAAATAATAAACAATTTTAATATTATTAACAACTGGGTCAATTCGTTTTATAACAATTGCACTTAGAGTAGAACCTTATCACATATATCAAAGCTTTTTTTATTCTTATTTCTAATACATCATAGTAATATTTTTTTTTTCTCCTTCTGTTTCAGGTAAGACTCGATACTGATTGGTAAGCTTATTATAAATGGCATTGTTTTATTATGCAATACATATTATATGTTTAATCATAAAGCTTTTTGATATTTACAACTTTCGTGCTTATATCAGTACTTATTCTGCCATATTATCAATTGACTATACATAAAAAAACATATATTTTGGTTAACCTAGAATAAGCGTTAGATATAACTCAAGTCCGCAATAAATATTTATTCTTATAATATTATAACACAGACAGTTTATTTTAAAAGGTAGGATTACGTATCCTCTGCTTTGATCGTAAGTCTAATTTCATACAAAAGATGTTATATGAAAAGTAATAATTATATAAAATAATAATGAATAATAACACATTTAGTACAATAGTACAGATTAGAACTTGGTAAGTGTTTGCAAGTGCTACTGGGCGTAAGTCGAGGTAGTCCCAACTTGAAGACTCCCTGTCCTGTGTTTATTGTGAGATTTTATCGACTTATAAAGCATGCGTTAGAGAAGATTAATATTGAACAGTATCTGTACCCGGATAATTATTATTCACTGTATATTTTTCCATGCTTTAACTTCAAGATAACGAAATTAATGTCTTCATATTAAATTATTATATCGATCGTGAAAAGGCAATACCTCGTATACCGCACGAGACCATTTTTTTAGAATATAAAAACTTTCTTAAACATTATATTCAATCCCACATATCAAATTCCATACATGTATTTTAATGTTCCTATTAAATCAACTAACATACTTTAAATAATACGGAATTTGATTTGTTTCTTTTTTTTAACACTTGTGCTTTTTTTTTTTTTGCTTTGTGGCATACGAGGTATTGTTTTATCATGAGCGATATGCAAATGCTTTCGAATACCTTCGTCACTTTTGGTAAAACTACATTCCGTTTAAGTATTCATAACTGATCTATAATATTATATTTCATACGAAACTCTAACTTTAATAACAAATGTACTATTATTCGTAGCATGTGTTAAAGAAATTCAGAATAAATTCTGCAGTAGAAGTAATAGACCCATCAATGTGGAACATTCTGAGCACCTTTCATAAATTTCAATCCCCCTTATCGCACGCCCTTTTGTCGAAGACACGTGAGCGAGTCAAAAGGGCAACAGAGTAGATGCGCGTGCCACACGTGTGTCAAAACTTCAAACGTGCCATTCCAGAAAGCTGCGAGGAAAGTATTTAGAAAATATTTTATGGATATTTTAATAGTGCACGTTGAATAGTAGAGATGTTATAAGCGCAGATGTGATATAAGCGAGTATTCCATTTAAATTTTACATGTCTTACAAGTAAGCATACATTCTTGAAATAAATGTAAAAAATATATCATCTTGATCTGATGTCAATTGTCACATTACAATATCTCTTGTTTATTTTCCATAACCGCTCCTTGAATGGAGCATATGGACAACACATGCCGCCTCCAAGAATTCCTATCGCCCGCCAGTATTGTGAATTTCCAGGTCATACCTGCATCCCATAACTCCGCCACATAGATAGCATTTTGCCGTCTTCCACGATATCGAAAACTGGCCGGCTTAAAAAATAGGCAGATCAAATGAAGACTGTCTTGAGGCATCCGCAATATGTGGCCAGGTCCAGCATCAGCATGTGTCAGCATGGTCCGTTCCCTCATTTACTCATTACGAACGAAGCGACACCACCGATCCTCAGAATCCGCCCTAGAGATTTGTTCTCAGAGCTTAGTATACGGTTGCTTTGGACCTCTGCTGGGTACCATGTTTCGCAACCCTAATGCAGCACTGACTAAATGCATGCATCGAATAGACGGAATTTGGTTTTTACCTTGTACAGCTTAGAGTTTTGCATATAATTAAAGGAATTGTATGGAATAGACTGTACTAGCTTCGAATCTTCCCGTTAGTTTCAGCAATTTTTGTATTTTACAATCCTCATGCATTCATATAATGATAAACCGAGTAGCCGCTGCTGGGGCACTGAAAATACTCAATTGATACACTAACGACTATTGCACTCTTGATTATTACAACAGTTACTGGTGAATTTATTGTGCCAGAATTCAACTGGGCCTACCTAGGCACTTGTGGTTCCAACAGGACGTTGCCACACATAGCTGGTGCTACGGTATAAACCGGCGTATATATGCATATCGACCTGGAACATAAAATGCACCCTAAAACATATACCAGACATAATATAAAACATATTTAAATCAAATACGGAGTGGTTTGGTTCGTTTGTAACCAAATATACAATAGATAATGTATTTTCTCCAAATCCTGAAAAAAAAACGACCTTTTGTTATGTGATGATGGAATTTTCATTTTCAAAAAACATCATAGCCAGATATTAAAAGATGGATGAGTAGAAGAATATATTTAAAACAATCAACGATTTAATTTATTTTAACCCTACCAAAAATGTATATTTATACCATTCGGGGATAATTAGGTAACTCCACGAAGGGCAACCTTTCGTGAGAATGTTTTTAATTTTTGCTAAGCTTTTTTATTATATATTTAAAAACAATTCCATTGATGTATTTTTTGTATTGTATACTTTGATTTTATTATATTTTCAATATTTTTCTTCAAAAATAAAATGTAGCCGAATAATGACATGATAACACTAAATTCAGAAGAAAATCGGGAAATACACATTTCAAAATTAACCCCATTTCGATATCCTGTAGTATACTTGCTTATTCCATAAATACAAATAAAAAACACCTATCGCACTTTATACTTGACTTGATTTGGACAAAAACAAGATTTACCTACTGATTTACAGGTGGTACAGATATTTTATATTAAAAATAAAATACTGCTTTTTCATGTGTACAAAAAAAGTCTTATGAAATGTCTGCACGGGAAATGTTTTGTCTGAAACGTCTGAAAAAAATACTTCTGCACGTTGAAATGACTGATGTTTTTTTTGAAAACTTTTTATTGATAAAAGCGGCACACGAAAATTTAAATTTAATGAAAATCATACAATTACATTTTTGCGTTGTGTATTTCTTGCGCTGAAATGTTTAGATTTCATTATATTACTGATAACAATGTTTCGAAGTATATTTTATATTATATAAACATCGTAATAGAATTCAATATAGACTTAAGTAAATATATTTTTGCTTAAAACGTTTCTCGGTTATATTCAACTGAATAAATTTACGATTTCATTATGAATCGTTAAAATAAATGTATCGCAAATTCCTGAATATGAAACATAACAAAAAACATAAATTTTTATCACCATCTTAGCAGAAAACTCAACTCTAAGTGAGACAACTTCCTTGAAGATAATACCGTACTAGGCCGAAGCTACGATAGATCTCGCGGCGGCAGAGTGACGGAAACAGAGATACAAAATAGCTGGTAACCAGACAACTGCACACATGAAAAGTGCGCACATGACATCTGCGCACACATTGAAGTGCTGACATTAACACAGAAATTAATAGCTAGGTATCATTGAAATAAAAATTTACCTATACTATAATTACGTAAATTTAGAATAAAATGTCTTAAAATTAATTTCTGTGTTAGTGTGAGCACTTAAATGTGTGCGCAGATGTCATGTGAGCACTTGTCGTGTGTGCAGTTGTCATGGAACCAAAATAGCTATAGATGAAAGAGCGAGTTGTTGTGATGAGAAGGTGCTCACTTGCTCACTCACCTATTTACAGTTATTTTGCATCTCTATTTCCGTCGCGTTGCCGCCGTCGTTCTGCAATCGTGCCTGCGGTCTTACTTCAAACACAAGGCGATATTTTTTACTCAAAATACTTCTCTAAGAAAAACATTCGCGTTATATTTGGGGTATAGAACGTATCCAGATGTATCAGATTTCATACTAACCACGCACATAGCTAAGGCTTTTCGCATATCGCACGCACAGTGGGATAGGAATGAGGATACCATTTTATGTGAAGAAAATGATGCAGTGAGTATTAATCATTCAAGCGACACTTACGATAATTCAAGCATGTCTAGATAAAAAAGTCGTGTTTTTAGAATACAATGTAAAATATATACAATTTCAGTTAATCTAAAGGCGATATGTATTTTAGTAGGCTCTGTTTCTGTGAAGGTCTTGAAGGAATCCACTTGAAGATGTGATTCGTTTTTGGACCATTTACTTCATTACAGACATTGATCAAAATATTCAAATTTCCCTGTCAATTGAATTTTCACCTATAAGTTACTTACTCCATGACTTCTTATTCGAACTAGAGACTTATTATAATATTTATATTTATACTGAGCTTAGGTTCCATTTAATGATCCATTTTCACTGTGTGCATGATATAATTATTTAAAAATATCGCTTTCGAATTAGAATGTACTATCTCAATTAAATTTATTATTGCTGTGTGTTGATGCGCATTAATTCCATACTAGTGGTCTGGTATCAAAACCAGTATTACGGCTTCATAGAATCGATCTGTCATATAGAGTTGACAGCTATTTTGACAACTCGATTTATTTGCTCTTTACGTGACAGGTTATAATTTCTATTATTCAAATTTTAATAAGTGTCATTTCAACAGAGTTTTAATACCGATATAATTGCTACACAGAAATATTTCAATTTTTTTTTATGCCATGTTCGCTCCCAAATTGGAGCATATGGATCTACACGTTGTGAAGATATCTACTCCTAGAGTGGAGTATATGAACTTCCGCAATTTGAAGACGTTTTGACAGATTATTTTTTACAAGAATTGTTTGTCAGACAATTGCTCAACCCAATGGGCATCCATCTCCTGCAGTTACAGATTTTTAAAATACAACAGATGGGGATTCGAACTCGCGTTCCCCGCATTGATAGTCGCGCACGCTACCAACTACGCTAACCGGGAAGACAATAAAATAAAAGTAATATAAGTTTAATCTATTTCCACTATAATGCTTACTTTAACTGATATTATTTATTAGAATAACTTTCCGTATCTTTATTATTTTATTGTTTTATCCCCCATTACAGAAATGGACAAAAATAGTTATGGACAAAATAAGCATTATGTAACAGTGTTTTTTGGGCATAACATGAAAAGATTACAAAATAAGCCAATGGATAATAAAGCAAGAACTCGGTGTAGTCATAGTCACAGAATGGGTAAAATGACAATAAGCTGGACACAGGCAAAGCTGACGCTACAATAGCAGAGCGACGGCGGCAAAGAGACGGTAACAGAGGTCCAAAATACCTATAAATAGGTGAGTGAGCATAAGTGAGTACATGAGTAAGAATAAGTACGGCAGCGCGACATGTTTTCATCACTACAACTTACTCAATTGCTGACACCTATTTATAGCTGTTTTGCATCTTTATTGCCGATTCTCGGCTGCTGTCGCTCTGCCGCCGTGGCACCTATCGTACTCTCGGTCCAATGAATTTTTCCAATCAAAAACCATCATCTAGCGGTACCAAAAACGAAATAAAATAGTCACCGATCTTACTTAATTAAACTTACTATGACAGAAATTGCCGAAAAGATAAAGCCGTTGATTATTTTTTTATGAAAATAGGGGATGATATGTAATGCAGTAACGAGAAGGACTAAGATGATTAGATGTAGCTGGGAAATGCCTTCATACAACAGTTTAAAGTTCCTAGTCCTTAATTAAAGTAATAGTGTAATCACATTATCCCAGTAAATGAAGTATGTGTATGTTAGAATTTGGTATTTCTTAATTTGTACCCAGTTCTAAATCTATAAATATCGCTGTTATGAATGTTCGATGTTCCCCTTAAAATAGTAACATAATTTTTACAACCTACAGATGTTTCATGCTTAATACAACATACTCTTTCGTGTTCTGGCATATTTTATTTACGCCATATAAATTCCGAACCGTAGTTTTAATACTCGAATTAAAATTTAAGCCATATTTCATTTTGTAGTTAGCAATGTTTGATTTAGGTTGGAAATTGTAAAGGAACATTGTATTTTTGATACGTTAGAAATGAAATATGTATTTAACACATTCTTTACGGTGTGCACAAATTTGTGCGTTTCAGAAACTGTCTGTTGCGGCGGTGTGCACATTTTTGTGCTCGTCGGTAACATTCAATTTTTTCTATAAAAATCACACGTTTGGCTTTGTGGATATGCGCTCTACATTTTGAAGTTTGTGGACATACTTTAGGTTTGTTAGCGTTCCAATCTCATACATGTGTGTCAAATTTTTTTAACAAACATACCCGTAAACAATGTGTTAATATCGGAGTACGGTATTTACGTGAACGTCATATAACATATAAGTGTATTTCAAAAATAACTTTGAATAAAAAGTACAAACTTCATATGGCTGAATATTATTATTGTTACATTTGGATTTGTTTATTTGAACTTTTTTCTAACTGAATATTGACTTAGAGCTTTTTTATAGACGAATTTACTTAATCTATTTGCCGACGCAATAAACAGCTTCAAACTGTGTGGATAATTGAATTACAGTCAAACTAGTTGCTATACACTGTCACTATTTTTAAGGGAATAGATCTTTCGAATTGTTCATAAGTAAATAATTAACACTAAAGATTCGAGGATTTAAAAGAGCAGACTATGCAGGTCTGACCAGATTACCTGGTTATTGACAAAAATAAGCTGTGATGCTGGACCTGGCTCGGCCACATATCTATAATATGGTTCACATTCAGATAATATTATTTATGATGAGACAGATTAAAGCTGCTCAATGGTTTGGATGTAGTCGATTTATTTCATAGTATCTCTTCGTAAAGAGTTTGTTTTCTCTCGTATTTATATAATTTAACCTTGTTTCATTTGTTGATTTAGAAATAACCAGAATCTGGCAGTCCATTTGTGGATCCAAATCCTACGATAGATTCCTCGGTGTAAGCATGGAGATTTGTTTATAGCTTGTCTATCAGCATGTATTTTTTAATTAAGAATAACTGCCTGGGGTCAGTTACTGTTTTTATTGTGATAGAACGCCTTAACGTACGAGTATCATAAATTATTTATTTAAAAAAATAACACCTAAAGAAATTTTAAAACATGTTTTATGGACCCTGGGGATCTATGAATTTATTTTGATCACGCAGCCAGCTTTGGGTAACTGAGATTTAAAGAATAAATAAGGTAGAAATTTAGTATCCCACAGTTATATACCTACGTGCTTTAAAGGATGTGCCCCTTTAAAATTTGTAAGTAAATAAATAAAATAAATTTGATTTATTGATATTCTGATCAGCTGAAAGTGATTTTATTTACACAAGTTAATCACTCCAAGACAAACTGTCTTGGACAAATAAAATAGACTGCCATTTATTATTAATCGAAATCTATTTCGCCACTTGCGTTTCAGCCAAAGTAATATACTTTTTAGCGATTACCAAACATAAAACTTAAAAAAATGTTGTACGATCCGATCTAATACCAATGTGTAAATCATCCTTAAACTAACGCCGCATACCGATAAAATGTACACATTGAGACTATTTAGTTTACTATAAACGCTCCAAAAGTGAATCTATAAGTGGAATATGGATCTACACACTGTAAAGATGTCTACTCCGAAGGTGTAGTATATGGATCTCCACGATGTGAAGACATGTCTTGACAGATTATTTTTTACAAGAATTGGTTGTCAGACAACTGCTCAATCTAATGGGCATCAAAATCCTGCATTTATGAATTTTTAAAAGTCCGACATATATGGAAATCGAACCCGCACTTCCTGGATACGAGGCGCGTGCACTAATATTTACAATACTGGAGATGTAATATAATAATAATAACCATAAAAATAGATTAACAAAATTGTATTATTAAATCAAACATTAGTGTGATTACCGAACATTCAAAGCATGTATATATTTTGAGTCAATTATTTGTAACATTAAGTATATTATTATGTTTTGTAGTAAAAATATCAAATAGGTCTAGGCGTATTTGTTCGACGCGCAATTAAATATTTATATCACCATAATGACAATCGTTATATAAATATGGATTTCATACGTACCATCTATCGAGTATTTAAATTACTTGTCAATAAAAACAAACATTAATTCCCACTGAGATTGACAGATGTCGTTTCAATCAATAAAAGTTACTTAGTAACTAGGCAATTTTATCGCCTTAATTGATTTGATGAATTCTCAAAAATTATTGGAGTTTATTTACGTTTATTTATTATATAATACACGAAGCACTCACATATTAAAATGCATAAATACGTGAATATATCGCTGAGAAAAATGTGTACCTAAAAATGTGCTTCGGGCAAATAAAAGAGAAATAAAAAATAATTTATCGTACTCGTGGTTACTTACAAAAGGCTAAGGTGGTAAATATATTTCTGGATAAGAAATGTGAGTTTGTATCACTTTCTTTTATTTGAAAATGATATAAGTTAACGAAATAAATGTGATTAAATCCAGAAAAAAATCGTCATTTTTATCGAAAATTTTGTATAATATATAATACATTATAGGCAATGGTTTAGTCCTAAATGATAAAGTACCAGAATGATATTACATTTTAATCTCTTTCCATCATTTAGAAAGATAAAAAAATGTTCATAAAATTAACAATAAAGAATATATCGTCGCCAATACTGCAAAAACACGTATCATGATTTTTTTGTTTAAGCCACTTTGTAAAGTATAGTTTATTTTTTTCTAATCGCTTAAATTACTATCACATTTTTGCATTAACACATGATTTACATATGTACTGATGTAAAGAGATAGCAGAAAATAAGCCATACTTTACAAGGTGACCTAAACCAAAAAATGTAGATACGGGTTACTGCGATATTGGCGACGATATGCTGGTTAATAAACATTTCACATCAAAGTATTTGTTGAATGTGTGTTAAAAATTAATTCTATTTCAAAAAAAAATGGTAGTGCAGTCCTCTGGCTTGGAAATTAGTTTCAGGATCCTGACTATTACACTTTTGATTATAAGTCACTAAATTTCGAAATTTTACTCTCCATAAGTTCCTATTATGGAGTGTTTTGTTCCATATTCTGTACTGCATTCTAAAATAGAAAATAAGCTCATGTTGGCAGATTTTAACTCACTAAAATAAGTTATCAACCATCTGCTCTATCCATTGAGCATACAGCTGTACATTTTTAAATTATTAACATTTCGTAGAATACCCAAGGGATTCGAACCTGCCACATTCGACCCCAAATCTCATACGCTTACCTCAGACACGAGGGAACGAAGAGGTCCTAATTTATAGAAACTTATTTCATTTATATCACACTGTGAGAACATTACAACGTATTAATTCCAAGCGTTTATAATATACATAGAAAAAATAGCAAAAGAGTATGAACTTATTATAATTTTGCATGTGCTACCGGATGCTTGGTATTTAATGGGTCACTGATGGGAGAAAGAGCTTTGTTATAAATCCTTTTTCCTATGTATGTATGTAGCAACAAATATTGTAATTATCCCCGTATATACACAATTCAATATAGATGAGCTTAAAAACACATTATTTTCAACTCAAGCTTTGGTCTGAAAAGTCACTATGGTGTAATTTTCTCCACTTATATTGTGCTATAATATTATAGTAATCTCTTGTACGTTACTTATAATCCGTTTTGTGTGTGATAAGCTTAACCTGTCCATAGTATTGTAAAACAACATGCTTGCCTTATTTACTACAACAAATATATTGTATTTTATGGTATATATGAATTATGGCGTGTTGTTAATAATTTGTTTGCATCCCGCAAATTGAACTACATAATATTTTGCTTCACCATGTAATTATTTTGATGCCACGCACGGGCCAAAACTTGTTTCAACTAAAAAATACATTATGTTCCTCCTTGAAGTGAAAATGGTGATTTACCCTTAAAATATGTAGACCGTTTTTATGTTTAAAATAATAACCAAAAAAGCTTCGTCCTCTGGGTTTTAAGCTCAAATTTTATGAAGTCAATTACGAAGAAGAAGATAATTAAGAAGAGCTTTTTTCTCTAAGACGGATAACTCAATTTTGTAACTAAAAGAGGAAATTTTTTTAACAACTCGTCCTGAAAATTCTTCTTTTCACTGTACTTACTGTTAATAATTTTGCTGATTATTTTACACCAGAAACTTATGGATACTGACTGAAAATTTACGAAAAATATGTACCTTATTATTATCATCTTCTTTTAGTGTTACGTGGTTTCCTTCCCTAACAATATATACTGAGTATCTGATGTATAATTTTATTGGGTGAATGATGGGTGTATTGAAGATGACTATTCCTTGGACTGATACCATCTAGTACCAACATTTTATATATTAGTTGAGACCATTTGTATGTTAGCGAATGTGGAAAAATTCCAGTGGCTATTCATTTAATACACGTTTCTTTCAAATGCCACATAGACACTCTAATCCCTTAGCTGCTGTTTAAAACACCCAAAGCTACAGACTATAATATACAAAGGATTGGGAAATTGTTTGACAACCAACTCCTGCTAAAAGAAGTCTTCATTCCAGACATCTTCCCACAGAGATCTGTATGCTGTGTTGTCAGACCTAACATATATTTTTAATTGAAATAAATCACGGTGTCCTGTTACATTTAATGCTGTTTTCCTATGATAGTGTTGGACTCTCAAGGCAAATTATTGTCCTGTCTTTTTTATAAATTTAACTGTCAAGATGTTACCAAAAGAGGCGGCTGGGAACGCCTTAATCCATTCGATAGCATACCAATCAAATGACCGGTATTTTATATTTTTATTCCACATTTTGATCTGTACTCACTGACCTTTATCAACGCATTTATCACACCCCAATATTTTAAAAATTGTCAGAGCCGCATAAGCCAATAATTCTCGCTGGTTAATAAAAAAATATAGCAGTGAGAAAGAGCTTTTCAATTTAAGGTTCGCGTCCATTTTAAACACAAAATTGTTTTTAAAATCTCTTTATTTACATTTTAAATCTACTTAACAGAAAATCGTAACGTTTGCTTCTTTTCAAAGCTTTTATTTAACTTCACTTGTTAGTAATTTCTTCATACACTCGTACAATATAAAAGATCTTTTTATCACAATGACTTATTCTTCATACGATCTCTTTTATATTATACCATACTAAAGAGTAAGTTTTGATTTTGTTTCCATGTCAAAGTTCCTTCATCGATCTATACAGAAGATATGTACTCCGAAAGTGAAAAATATGGATCTCCTAAATGTGAAGACGTCTTGGCAGATTATTTTTTTCACGATAATTGTTTGTCAGACAATTTCTCAACCCAATAGGCATCCAGTCCTTCATTTTTAGATATTTTCTCAGGAATACTACTGATTTACCAATTTTGTGCAGACTTATCCATTAAAACAATGCTTAACCAGGCTTGCTGCAAATATACAACATGACGAATTAATTTTTCACTAGGATTGGTGTCAAGCAATCGTTCAACCTATACTTGCATCTTTGTACCTAAAATACTCGTGTAGCTGCGAGATCTGGCATCAAAGCTTCCTCTTACCCATTTCTCACAATTTATTAATGTCTTATTGATATCTGTTAATTTGCTGCACCCTTAAAAAATTGGAAAAAGTCATTAAAAATACGTAGCTCAGCATTATTGATATCTTCCATTTGAGTGAGAGTGAGGATAGATGCTGTTTTATAAAATTCTCGTATAATATCTATCGTGGCAGCCTCTCTCTACTTTGCTTATTTTCCTATATTTACTTCTACTTCTGGTTTTTCCGTCACGTTGTTTATACTTATCTTGTGGTTAGCTAATTTGTAATGCTAATTAACATCTAAAATAAACTAATAAAATTAAATGTTTCATAATACCATACATACGTAAAGTAATTGCACTTTGCAATTCCGGCGAATGTATGACCAATCATATAGTATAGCATTTATTAGAAAGCTCTTCCAAAAGCTTTGACATCGAATCGCTTCTCTTGGTTTGAGCTTTTAAAATTTTAACAGTTAAATGGATTACTTATATTAAGCTTGGTCTCCTAAACTGAATTAGTACAATATCCCTGATCCGTTGTGATTCACGACGCTCTTCAAATTGTCAGACCTCTAATTCAATATTTCAATTGGTAGCCGTTCTATGGCTTCGATGATCTTTGACATCGAACTCAATTAGGCGTGAACCGATCTATTCGCCTTTGATGTTACGTATCATATATAAAATAACATATCCATCACAATATTGAAAATCGTATATTTCAAAAAAATAACTTCAATAATATCAATCTTTTCACCACTCATCTTCAAAAGATGAACGTTTCTATAATGTATATCGACATTGGAAAGAAAAAGAGACTTTCTTAAACTTACAAACTAATTTTAGATACTAATTTACTATTTGCAGCTTTCATCCTTGTGATAGAACTTGTTTTAAGTTGTATACATTTTTATCGAAAAAAGCTTTTCTGAAAAAACTTAGGGTTACGTGATTTTTCCTTTTTATAGTCGATATATAAATATTCATACCGTTGCTTCCGCGCTAAAACCACCTATCAGAATAATTGCCATTGTTCAGGAGGAGGGAAAAATATCAGGTTATAAAACAACAAGATAATATATTAATATTATTATAATAACGTATTATAATAAACAATTATAACAAGAATTATTACGAAATTACAATGAAAATGCATTATTAATATTAATATTATTAATATGTTTTTTTTCAAATCTCATAAAAATAGACAAACTGAAGTGTTTTGAATAAGTAATATAATATTTTAAGCCTTCCTATTAATCATATCGGTTGTGGAACAGAAAACGGACGTAATCCTCAATTTTTCAAAATATTCTTCACGCCATAATTATGTGTATATTCAGATATACAACTTAATTCGCGTCCCATCAAAAGGATGTAAGCTTAGTCTGAATTTTGCTTTAATGTTTAAAAATACAATGCCTTGTGAAATTTGTGACCAGGGAAAAAAGGCTTTTACTTAAACAATTTAACTGGTTTTTCTTAAATAACTTATTAAATTAATATCATACCGAGTAAATAAGATACCAGATTTAGTATTGATGCACTTCAATGTTGTTGCTATGCAATGTTTTGACGTAGACTCAACATCGTCAAATAAACGTTTTTCCTTCGCTTCCTATAAAATTTCATCTACGTGTCTTACGCCCTTTTTCCTTTCTAGGTCGATATGATTATTTTTGTCAGCTTCTATAGAGTATTTATTTGGATAAAGTGGCATTAAAACTCAATTTTACATTTTTTTTCTCGTTGTTTCATGGAACTATAGAAGTGTTTTAATTTATAAATGTAATTTAATTAACGCTAACAGCATTATATTAAATGTTGACAATAGCCACAATAAAAGTAAATATACTTTTACAAGAACTAAGTGAAGTTGAATTTCTTTGTCTTTTTTGCCTAAATTAAAAGCTTTTGAAAATTGATTTATCCAAATTATTACAATCAATATTAAACAGATAAGTTCTATGGGCTTTTTTTAGTATAAATCTTGAATCTAATAAAAATAAAAAAAAGTCTAGAAAATTTATTAAGAATAAAAGTTCTTAAAAAGCTTTATTGTTTTAATTATCTGAGAACTTTTGTAATGATATTGCCGAAAGTTAAATTTTAATTAAAAACTGTTTTCTTGACAAGCCAAAGCGATGAATCAATTTCTTTTTGAATTGATTTGAAAATTAATGATTAATTTAAGAAGTTTGTGGTTATGCAGTGTTCTATATTCTCTTTTTTACTCTTTATAAGCGTATACCATTTACCCTGTAATATATTTATTTTCAGTATAAGACGGCTAGACAGTGGCGTACGGTTTTTTGTGCATACTTATAAATCAAAATAATAGTTCATCTCTTTACGTATACGATTTGTACTGATTTAATTTATTTAATACAGTCTTAGTCTGTTAAGATTAAACTTGTGGTATCCCTTAGTTGTAACTAATTTTAGCGAACATAAATCAATTTAAATAACATCCCATAATTTAGTTTCACTTATTCTCGAGGAGCTGATCTTTGTCTGGACATTTTAAAAGTTTTTCAAAGTCTACAAATTTTATTATTAAAGAAATGCAGATATTTGGTGCAAATTTTAAGTAGTATTCTCTATATTTTATCACTATTTGAGTTATGGAACATCGGTGTCATGACAGCTAATGCAACCTCTCTGACGACATTGAAATATGCTATTAAACTTATCTTTGTGGAATTTGTGGTACTAGATATATCTGTGGAGCATATGGAAGTAGAAAGTAAAAATATGCCACTATTATAAGTGACTTCTTACGCATATTAAATAAGATTTTATACGTAGAACATTGTATCGGCTTATAATGTAGAAACCGGCATTACTATCTTTTTAGTATATACTTCCAAGATATATTATATTACTAGCTGATCAGTACCCGGCGTTGCCCGGGTCCCTTTTTGTTT
>JAGVSQ010003062.1:4124-21365 GCA_022683975.1 Rhyacophila evoluta | reverse complement strand
ACGCGTTATTTGAAAATATTGTATTCACATTTCTTTAGTAGGGAGTATTTTTTCTGCGACATCGGTGTTGCCAATTTAGTGATTTATTTCCATAGTAGGCATTTTGAAAATGCATAAAATAATTAAGATTGCCGTGCAACATCGTCAATATTTTCATAGAATTTCAATTAAAACTTCAAAATAAACAATTCGTTTTTTGTGCTAGATTAAGGTAACACGTTATTTTGGTGATAATTTTACGTCGAATTAGAAAACGAATATTGCCATATTCTAAAGTTTATTTATCGCCAGGACAAATTTAAATCAAAACTAATTATTTAGTAGAACATTAAGTCTAAAAATTACAAAAAAATATGTCAAAAAAATAATAACTTCTTATAAACCCATTTTGCGGCAAGCTTTGCTTAAACCCTTTGGCTGCAACGGTGTTTAATCAATAAATTATTATTTTTCCATATTTCAAACCATGTGCCTTTCTTATTCATTGTGCATCACTCTTTAAAGATATGGACATTTGGATTACAAAACTAATGTTCTTAATGTTTTTTCTTGTTATATCAGATTCGTTATAACGAATCTGATATATTGATGTTTTACCCTTCATTAGTGAGTTTATTTTACATGCACATACGTTTCAAACACTAAAATCTTTCACTGCTATCACTTTAACTAATACAATAAAATCAATCAAATTAAAGAGACCGAATTGTGAAAAATCTTCTTCTATTTCCAATCAATTAACAAAATAAACTGAAAAACTATTCCAAGCCGATAAAAATGTGTATAACACTACCACATGTAGCCATTCTTATTTAGGAATTAAAGAAGCACACGAGAACAAAGTTGAACCCGTAGGACTGAGTTATGTGACATTTTATGAATTTTTGTGAACAGCAGTACAAATAAATCTTTCATTTCTTTGCAAATCATAATAATTATAAAAAGATCATAAGGGAATTTTTCAATGATGAAGTCAACTTTTTTTTGTAATGTTTACGTATTTTTTTAGAACCTGAAATATATGATATAATTGTAATGACTTCCATACATTATTTTTAAATCTATCTAGTACTTATAGAAGAAGAAATAATAACATTTTATTTAAAAATAAAATAATGGATTTAAAAATAAGATGAATATGTACGTCCATAATCCTGAAAGGGTTATTAGCTAAACGATTACTATTGAAAATTGATACAGTAATAAAAAATGTGTGTTTGACATTGTTTAAATACATTTTGGTCCCATCTCTGGAATATTCAAACCAGTTGGCAACACTGACTATAAATATACAAAACATTGAAATATAAATCCAATCCATTGCAATATATTTTCTCCTACGCTAGGTGTATCAAGTGATACTTAAAGTCAATTTTCTTGCCATTTAATAACTGTTCAAATGGATTATTGTTATTTTATGTTCAAAATAACCTTTAATATTTCAGTTAAAGTGCACATTTTATTTAATGTCACAAACATTGTATCTTAGTTGTCATATTGACCCCGGAGTCATCTCGCACGTGTCATATTACATTGCAATAAACTTCTATACGAATAGTACACTTTTGATTTCGTCTAATAAATTTACCTAAAATAACATTAAAAAAAAATTTATGCATTAATTTCTTTACGTTCGTATTTTTTGGGTTTTTATTTTATACTCAATTTCTCAAGCCACGTGCGTCATGACGTATTGATTATTATCAGACTTCTGTAAGAATAAGCCCATACAAAGCCTTATTATAATATTAAAAATTTGTTATTGTTTAAGTGTTTGTCACCATTTTTACGCTTTCATATCAACATCAATCACATTATTATAAGATAAAAATTACATTTACGTACATCAGCACTTCCCAAAAATTTTAGTGTCACGGCCCTCTAGCCTATAATAATAAAAGGAAAATGAAATCTTACAATTCTTCATTCTTCACGAAATTAAAATTTCTTGTTTTTTAAGCTCGCCTAATTAATAATATTATGGAACTTACTTCATACGATTGTCGTTTATCGTTATTTTTTTCAGATTTATCTGCAAATGTCGCGTAATTCTATAACTAAGATTTAAAAAATATAAAAAAAAAATCGCGTCTCTCTACAACAATCCTTCACATACTTTGGTAAGCCCTGACTTATTTATAGTTTTTATTCCAAAATATTAATATTAATTGTAGGTACCACGTACGTACGTATGATACGACTTACAGCCGATCAGAATATTAATATTTGAAATGTACGTAAACTATTTTGAAAAAAAATCTAAGTTGAATCAATATATTAAATAACATAATAGATTAAGCTATGTGATTGATATTAAGTCTAAAAGTAATAATTGTATTTTGAGCGTATTACTAATATACAGTAGACAAATTTCATTGCTACTGGTATACTCATAAATTCTTAGTGAAAAAGACATAAATAAAAATAAATATATTTTATGAAAACTGATACGAAATAAATTATTTTCTAAATTGCTTATTTATTAAGTAAATGTCCACATAATTCGTATTCTGTTCATATATCAATCTGTTTTTTTTTCGAAAACATGTGGGAACACTGACATTTTAATTTTATTTTTCTGTAATTGTATTAAGTAGGAATTTCTTGTATTACATAGTTACTTTGAAGATTTATTATTGACATCAGAAACACGCCAAATCAAGACACCAGTATCATAAACGTTTCCATAGAAATTAATGTAAGAATCATCATTTGTGTCGAGTTTCTGTTTTTATTCCGCAATAAAATAATTGATATATCTATTTAACTTTCTACTACATGGAAAAATACAGATTCAATCGATCAATCTATAATCACAGATAGCCACCATAGATTTCATTTTATATCGTCAAAATATAAATATTTAAATAAACATTTGTAAAATATTATATTGAAATAATATATTTTTATGTCGATATAAATGTCGATTTATTCTATAAAAATAAGATAACATTTATTAATATATAAAGTTATCAAAATATTTAAATAAAGCTCTACACAAAAAATAAGGCTCTAATTTTGTATACCGGGTCCGCTCCGAAAGCGGAGCATATGGATCTACATACTGGGAAGATGTCGACTTCAATGTGGAGTATATTTATATTGTAATGTGAAGACATTTCTTCATTACTTTTTACGTAAATTGAATCAGATAGTTGCTTTACTCAATGAGCACCTAGTTTTTTATATTTGAGTTTTTTAAATCTGGCAAATGTGATAATCGAACCAGCAATCTCTGATTCCAAAGCACATACGCTAACCTCACAACTACCGGAGATACAAACATTATATTCAATAAAATGGTGTTGAATATCTTAAGGTTTTTTTGGGTGTGTCTGAAGTTTGTATGTAGTAAAAAAAATATTACTGTAAGAGTTTCACAGTACTTTATTGGCTTAATGGTCTAAGAAAGCGATTCTCAAATTGGGTACATATATCCTCCTGGGAAAGAGGAGAGGGACCCTCAAGAAAAAAAAAGACTAAAAATTACTTTTCAGAAGACACAGATGGAATGAAATTCAAAGTGAATATACATTATACTAGCTAAAATAAACGAGAAACCGTACCGTCGTCCCATTTTTTAAGAGAAAATAAATTTCTGTTAAATATTTGAAACAGGGCAGGCATAAGACTTTGTTAACTCAAAAGAGGGCCACGGCTCCAAAAAGGTTGAGATATAGCTCGCATTTCAAGAAAAAATCAATTAATAGACATTGTTTGATTAGACTGTAAGAGAAATAAAGACAAAATTAAATTGACTTATAACTAGCTTATACAGTGGACGGAACTTGTGACAAACAAATAAGATAGAAAACGTTTCCTAGTGTGGAATTAGGTCCGGATTGGATATAGCTTAGATCTTAACAATAATATAAATAATGACGTGCCGATTTTTATATAGATATGGGAATGGAACTTGTGATGCGGTGCCGATTAATTTACGAGCCAGCATTCTTATCCATTTGGCCACCGATTGTATGGTAGTAGGCATCCTAAATCGATTCTCAAATTATCGATTGAGTTTCGCAAATATCCAAAACGGATCACGCAAATATTTCAATAACCCAAAAAAGGATTATTTTAATGACAATAAAGAACGAATGTAACATTTACGACGTCGAATTCTGACATGTCATTTACACCTGATCTACACGCAAAAGGCGTGATTTATCAA
The DNA here is from genome assembly GCA_022683975.1 of Rhyacophila evoluta. Lineage (NCBI taxonomy): Eukaryota > Metazoa > Arthropoda > Insecta > Trichoptera > Rhyacophilidae > Rhyacophila > Rhyacophila evoluta. The sequence continues at coordinate 17,191 of JAGVSQ010003062.1, read as the reverse complement.
GCAATAAAATTAAAGCAGTTATTACTAGCACTGTAATAATATTAACAACAACCAAAACATATCTTCAGTCAAAATAGCTTGGCAGAAAATTTTAATGAAGACGAGAAATCATCACCTTTTATAGAATCAAAAGTGAATCTCGCATCACGTTTTAATCGCATCATCACGCTTGTTACCGGGTAAGTGACTGAACCAGCTGTTCTCAAATGAATGATACTATAAATTATTACTTAACAAATAATAAGTGTACATCTACATGAAGCATTTGAATACGTCATAAAGCAGATGCTAATATATTGTTTAAGTTATGTATGAAATGACAATTCAGTATGATATTTATTAGTTTAAATTTTTCGGCGGTTATTTTGGTTAATATAGTTGTCATTGATTGTATTATTTTGTTCTTCTCCGTCGGTTGAATCTTTGATGAAGTCAAAGACATTTTTTTAATTGACGCATTTTCTTGATTTGTAAACACAATTTATGTTGCATTTAAATTGTCAAGCTTTTGTGTAACTGCTATTTCATGCCTGATCATCAAAGATCTCTTGTTTTACCAAGCTTTTTAAAGTTCCCTTAAATTTTTCCCAAATTATCATATCGAAGAGTTAAGAAATAACGTTACATTCACACATAATGATACCCAAAATATTCATAGAAGTAATCTATGTATATAGAAAAAAATATTAAGCATGTATTTTGGTAAAAATAATTTCGCAATAGTTAGCTAAGTTACAGCAAGGTGTTTGAGTGCACACTAGCCTAAAAAAGCTCATTAGCTTCCAACTTGACGCGACCCACCTTCACTGTATTTACTGGTAATGCGATCTTAATCCTATACTCTTAGGTGTTATCGTCAATCAAATATGGGTGTAATTTATTTTGAAGGTCATAAATTAACTTAAAGGAATAATACAGTATTTGCCAATTCAGTATCAAAGACTTGTATATGTTAGAACACTTGTATTTGATTTGCATTTTAACCAAAATGTTGAAATAATTATTTGTAGTTTGATGTCTTTCGTATTTAATAGTACAGAAATCGATAATTTTAAGTTCGCGACACCTTAACAAAAATTTGACTTTAAAGGGTGCGGAGGTCAAAATGCACTTGGAAATCCGATATGCGCACGCGCAACACACATTCGACTACTCACGTATATAATGCTTACAGACATCGCATACATTTTCGTTTTGCTTCTTTCACCCACGCCTGCGCCTGCGCTCTGAAACGTTTTTCAAAAAGCTCTATAGATCGAAAATTCATACGTTTGAATGCTAAATTTCCTCAAGTAAATGAGTTCATACTACAATAGTTAAACCACTATATTATAATAACTGTGTATTCTACAGCTTTAATGAATACCACTAAAATTTAACTTTCTATAATTAAGCCTAACCTAACCTAAATCCCTAAATAATTGTAAAACAATCCTTGCTTAGTGCAAATTTTTAGAGAAGACAATGAATCAACCTATTCTTTTGTTCTATAACTAGTTATCCGTATAACAAAACTGCGATGCGTTTACAACTATAATACTGCCATATAAATAAAATCACATTGTCCTGCATGTGATCCCCTGTGTTGATACTGTTATTTTTAGTATTTAATATGGTAATATTGTTTCTGTATCATCACGGTTTATTTATTAAAATATTAGATGTCACACTTTATTGAATTTTAGTCGTTGATAGTGATCTTTTTGGTACAAATCATGCATGCTACATACAATTCGAGGAAACGTACAGTAAAATCATAAGACGGACGCTAAGAGTGGGACATCGGAGATGTCACAATAAAATTATTACGAAATAAGAAGGATTTACTTTTATTTTATCTAAAATAATTTAGATTATACCATCTCATATTATTTGTAAACCCAGCAAGCCTGACCAAGTATTATTATTACAACAAGAACTTTCCAATATAAGCTGTTCTTAGTTAAATTGACAATATTTTATAATCATATGAAGACCACTAATTAGTATGTAATGATATTTATTCTAAAGCTACAAGCCTCTTAGAAATATGATAAGATGAGATGGACAACGAATACAATGGTGAACGGTATAAAGTGGGTTTTACTTTTTTGGTGGACATTCAATTTACAATTGAAAATTTACATTATAAATCCACTATTAAATTTAATTAAATTTTAGGCAAGTGTAATAACAGGATTCAAGGAAATAGTTTATGTTATATATATTATTCATCAATGGTGTAAACATTAAGAGAGAGCGGAAGAAAAATAATTATTCCAATTTAATTAAAGTACAATCTGATCACGTAACAAATACCAAATATAAGTGTGTGTGTTTATATTATAGTTTGATTCATTGAAAGTATTTGGAAAGGAACTGTGTTGATAATTATGCAGCAGTTAAATACTAAGAGTTGTCTCGTACAAGGTTCTACACACCTTATAGTGGCAGAATTACAGCACTGTCATATTATCTGCATAATAACACACGTTTAACAGCACAGGTAATTTGATTTTGTTGAAATTATTCTACCTCGATCATGGTGAATATTCAAAAGGTCCCAATATCTACAGCTACGTTACAGAAACAAGCTTTCACAGATTTTTTTATAACACAAGTGAAACAAATAAATAGCAAAAATTTGATGATTTGTCAATGGTTTTGCTCTTCTTTATTATGGTTACTAGTATTTTAATGTTGTCACTATCGACATATTCATCAGCAAATAAATTAACTAATATAATTATCTTTTAACATAATTAATACAGTAAAATTCAAATTCAAAATAGTTGTTACTCATGCGTATACTAAACAGTATATTTAATAAAATGTATATTATAAAAACACAACAATACATTAAATACGAGTATAGCTTACATTATTCTACAGTAATTCATTAATAAAAATTCTTAATTGGACAATAATTATATCTGCTATTTTACTAGAGATTTTTGATAACAGTCTTGATAAAAGTTTAAAAATTATATGCAATTATTAAGTGTCATACACAAATATTCATTATTTTTACTTTCGGTCGTAACACACAAATAAATTTCAGTAATAGTTTTATCAACGGAGATACCATTTCCATGTTTCTGTTAATTTAAAATTATATTGCACACTTACGTAATGTTAAACTTAAAAAAAAGCAATTAATATAGCCTCTATTTAAGGTTTTTTTATTCTCAATTTTTACATTAATATTGTACATTTAACAGAAGTTTAGGACTGACGGTCGCTTGGCAACAAGCCGGTCAGATAACACATAGAACATTGAAACCTGTCTATTCATATTATAAAACTTGATACAACTTTTGTAATCTTCCAACTTCAACAATCAATAAAATCACTTATGATATCATATACAGATTTTGCCTCATTTATTTATAGTTCACACATACCCGACAGTACCTTTCCCTATGAACACATTGTGAAATATCGATATCATCATATCAGAATCAGAAAACTTTACACAATGACCTAAATTCTGAAGAAGTCGATCGATACTAACTTCTCACAAGTCTTCAAATGTATATACAAATTAAAATAATTTATTCCATGTTTTACACCTCGTAATCCTTTTAATGCTCACTTTAATTGGCAAAAATCAATTCGCTATCTTTCGCAATTTCAGTCAGAACGAATGATTCGTGTAAGTGAATATTCAAATAAGTCAATAATTTATTGCATATTGAATAATGATGTGTAAGATTTTGAAAAGCTTCATTAAAAAGTCGAGCTTTTAACGCTATTAATTTTTATTACTAACAAATTTATGATTAGAAGTAATAAACAAATATCATAACTGAAATTTTTGATTCAATTGAATTGAAAAAATAACATTTTATTGTAAAGTCGATTTATTGCTTAATAAACAAAACTGCAATTTTTTTTATTTTTCTTGATCCTGGTTCATCACAAAAACACGCATAGAAACAACAAAAATAACAGTAATTATTACACCGCGCATAAAATAACGGTTCCATGACAACTGCACATATGACAAGTGCTCACATGACATCTGTGCACACATTTAAATGCTGACACTAACACAGAAGTTAATATTAAAACATTTTATACTTAATTTCCGTAATTTTAGTATGGGTAGATTATTTCAATAATACTTACCAAAATAACACATAAAGCTGATAAAACACGCGTACAAATATTATTCTATAAACATTAAGACCTTGATTTTTTTATACCATGTTTGCTGGCAGTGTGAAGATATACACTCTTAATGTGGAGTATATGGATCTCCGCAATGTGAAGACGCATTCTCCGGATTACTAGGCGCGCACGCTTACAACTACGCTACCGGGGAGATAACCCTACTTGTGAAATAAAATCATTATTACATGAAGTTGATTTAATGGTATTAAATTATTACGAAGTAAATAAATTCATCATTTTTAAGCACGATTTTATCTTGTTCGCCTATGCTTCAATGGCCTAAAATTTATCAGAATATTTAATGTATACAATCATGTGCATGTCAACCAAGGAATTAAAAGCTTGCTTATGGGATGCAACTTCAAATTTTACGTTAGCCTAAGTTCATGACCCTAGTATTTATATGCTCGTATAACAGGTGTGGTAGAAAAGGTTTATTGTTAGATAATATCCATACTGTCGTATTGTGATGGAATTTACTGTATAATATCCATTTTACCACAATACAGTATCTATGCTCACATTTGGTTACCTGTAAAAGCTTGACGAATTAATCACGCAGCCAAGCATTGATCGGAACACCTTTGACGTCACACTTTTAAAATATTTGTGTATTATGACACCACTTTAATTTCAAAATTAATCTAATAAAATATCATTTTATATTTGAATATATAAGTTTAATATTGTGTAAAATTAAAGGTTCAACGAATAGTTAAATTTACTATTTTTTAAAATATTATAATTACTTAATTGGTAGCATTTTTTATACCATGCTCTACGTTGGGAGCAAACCCATCGTGGAGCATATGGATCTACATAGTTTAAAGATATCCTCCCCGAAAGAGGAGTATATGGATCTCCTCAATGTGAAGACGTTTTGATAGATTATTAGTCAGACAAATGGGCATCCAGTCCTGAATTTTTTGGAATTTTAAATTCTGACAGATGGGGAATCGAACCTGCATTTCCTGGATTGCTAGGCTCGTACGCTAACCTCTACGCCATCGGGGAGAAAGTGTATATTGCTTGACGTTGAGTTTATTAATCAAATATTTAACACATGTTATTGGTAACAAATATTAATTAAATATGATTTAATTGCAAAATTATTTACGACAGTTTACCTATTGTCTATCACAGGGCTTCCCAAACTATGTTTCGCTGAACCTGAATAGGTATACCATGACAATTTAGAAAAGTTTTATGCACTGGAAGATATATAAATATTTTATATTTCATATTAAAAGGCGGGCAATGATCAATCTCTACTGATGCTTATGACGTCAAGTATCTAGGTATCGCATAAAAAGATGGAGTATATTGATTTCACCTGACCAGCTGACAAGTATTGTCAGCTTAACGACAGTTGCCAAGTTTACCAGAAGGGTTAGCCGCGCTAATACACATTGTTCATAAATCTGATAAAGCTAATAAAGATGCAACGAAGTCAAAGTGCAGGAACAGGCTCGATGCTTCCCCAGATATTAGAATGCAACTTACCAATATCATGCCTGATATTAAGAAGATATACTATTCAAGAACTCAGAATCATCAAAGATATTAAGCTTTAATTATTCATTTTTTTGTGTTTATATTATATTATAGTTTTGGATTAAAAAATAATTATTAAATAAGTAATGTGTTTTGATAAAAAAAAAAAATCGCTGGTAGGAATTACCCAACCTAAAAAATAAGTTAAGTGTTCCGTTCAAATTTCCGAGCTTGCAAAGTGTTCCATTGCAGAATAAGTTTGGAAAACTCTGTCTATCATATGAGTACTCAGACCACCCGTCGGCTAGGCGGTTGATAGAATATCCGTAGATAACGCTATCAGACACGATCAGCTGACATATTATAATGCACACTATGAACGGAACGCATTCTCTAATGATAATCGTTTGTCAATCAAGCCGTAAACTTAAAACCAGTTAAGCAGTTGACATTTTACGACGGCCGAGATGATTTACGCAAAAGTATTAGACGCAATAAAGTAATAAATGGATAACCCCCGCGTCACTTAGTAAAATAAGACGACATCGAATTGTTAAGCCACATTATAACTCCGGGTCATAGTGCGTAGTAAACCACTTACAATAACACAATAATATCAATAAAATCTATTGCAATACGTTCCAATAATGTCATGAATATATAATAAATTTATTTTAATATCTGCTCCACATCCGAAGTGTATAAATTTCTGTATTTTATACACTTGTTTTGACAGATTGTCTGTCAGCTAATTGCTCAACCTTTTGCGTATCGAGTTCTATATTTTTAAATTTTCAATAATTGTTGACAAAAATTGAAAAATAATCTTTTATGCCACTACAAGAACTTAATATCGAAGCTAACCTGAAATATATAAAACAAAAATATAAATAATACCAGAAAATTTAGCTACATTATCTCCCCGGTAGCGGAGTTGGTAGCATGCGCGCCCAGCGATCCACGGAATGCGGGTTCGTTTCCACATCTGTCGAATTTTAAAAATCCGAAAATACAAGATTGTATGCCTATTGGGTTGAGTAATTGTGTGACATACAATTCTCGTGAAAAATTATGTGTTAAGACGTCTTCACATTGCGGAGATCCATGTATTACTCTTTCGGAGTGGATATCTTCACACTGTGTAGATCCATATGTTTCATGTTGAGAGCGAACATGTCATATATAAAAATATATATAAATTTACACGTCGCATATTAGAGTCAAGAAATAACGTTAGCAAAATTGGGAAAATTTACTGGTCAAAATCAAATGATGCCAATTTTTCACATCATAATGTATTGTGCTCGATATCTTACATTTGTTTGGAATATTTGAAAAGTGTGCCATATTTCTATCGAACAATAAGTCATTTTGTATAAAGGAAATAATTTTTACTCATTTTATTTTTATATAGCCTTGTCTATGAGAATACCATCAGACATTTAGATTATGATAATATATAGCAGGCAACATACATACATCTATAAGTATAAAGCTAAAAGCAAAAAACCAAATCTAAAAATCTGAATTATAAGTATTTTTAAAATTATTTAAATTGATTTTTTCTTTTTGACAGATTATATCAGTGCTTCCCAAGCTTTTCGGGTCGCGACACATTTTTTTAATTAAGATTTTCCGACGGCGCCCTATCCTTAATATAAATTATTGCAACTAAGAAGAGAAACAAAAAATTTAATCGTTGTGTGCTTGTTTTTTTTACTCCTCGCGATACTAAAATTTTAACTTCTTTCCAAAAAATTATGGTTTTATAATTATAGTTTTTTTTCTCGCGCTACTAAAATTTTGCGGTATACACTTCGGGAACCCCTGGATTAGATCATTTAGTTTTAGATGATTTGAGCTTTTTAATTTGAATGTAGCTACGTGCTGTGTGAACATGTAACAAGTTGACGCACAATTTTGCAAATATTTCACGAAGTACGTCGATCGGTGGAACGAATATTTCTCTCCGGTACAAGTAAGTACTCGCCAAAACTTACTTTGGAGTCCTTTGTTGTGTTTAATAGCGCCAGTAAATGCCCGGACATGGCCCCCGCGAATTTATTTTATGGCCTCATCCCAACAAGCATTTTTTGGTTTTTGGTAACACCGCAAAGTCGAGATTGTGAATTATTTAAAATGATAATAAATCGAATATTCGACATGCTTTTGTTTTATATAACAAAAAATAATTCTGAATTTAAATTTGTATTTTCTTATATTTATAATGTTTAAATGACATAAGTTAAAGTTGTCATTTAGGTAATTCAATATTTTTTAAGTGATTTAAGTGATAAATAACAACTGATTTAATTTTGGAGAATGTATGTAATCTATTATACTTATGACTACATTTTTATCATATGTGTAAATGTGATAAGTGTAATTAATATTTCAGTAATCAAATAATCATACAAGGCTGTGATAATATACTCATACATAATATTTTTTTTTAAAGAGATTTATCAATCGTTTTTTGGTTTTGTATTTTAATGTGATGATAGGACATTACCAAACTAAATTAAAATTGTTTTAATTGATATGCTTGTTAATTAAAATTTATGGCATCTAATAAGAAGTGACTTATAATCAGATCTTCAAGAGGAAGGCAGTTATAATAATACATTAAAAAAAACTTTTAGAAAGTGTCCGTCTGAATTTAAGACGAAAGGAAACGTGTGAGAATGCATATTTTGGGGCTCATAATGGATCGTTAAAAGATACATCAGCAATAAAAAGTATCGAACGCATCAAATAAAATAAAATTTAACCAAAAAATTTAACAGTGCAGAGATATAAATCAAAATATCTTGTCAAAACCGCAAACCAGCGCGAACAATCGGGAAATATTTTTTTACAGGAATTCATAATCCGGAAGGACTCAACGACATAGCGGTACTTTTTAATAATTTTGCAAAATGTATGAAAAGTTTTTTTCAACACTAACAATAGTTATACAAGATCAACGTTCAATCTTGTTAAACAATTAATAAAGAAGGATTGACTGTATATCTTCCACTAGTACACGACTATTTTGAGGCATTATTATTTAAACATTCAAATTATTTTCAATCAAATTAAACATATTGATAAGAAATTTAAAATGACGTTTTTTTTTATACGCCATGTTCGATGCCAAATTAGAGCATATGGATCTACACAGTGTGAAGATATCTACTTCGATAGTGAAGTATATGGATCACCGCAATTTGAAGACATCTTGACATATTATTTTCCACAAGAATCGTTTGTCAAACAATTGGTCAACCCGATAGACATCCAGTCCTTTATTTTCAGATTTTTTTAAAAATCTTACAGATGGGGAATCGAATCCGCACTACCCGGATTGCTAGACGCACACGCTACCAACTACGCCAACCGGGGAGACATGATTTAAAATAGTTGAATATTAAAAACAGTTGACATACTATTTCATTTTAATGTAGTTTCTGCCAATTGCATACACATCGTTTTCGATTTATAAAATTTATATGTATATTAATATTAATTCACATTAAGCCACAAAAGTCATCATATCAAGTAGTTAAGTACAATTTTATATTATATATGAACATAAATACTAACTTTATTAGATGTTTTTCATATCATCCAATCACACAACGATTAGTAAAATGTATTATTATATACTATTTATTTATTTTCCTTTGCCTGTACTCTATTCAAGCTTTTCTTTTATATTGCGAAAAAATAAAATGTATATTTTTATTTTTATGAAAATTATCTTGGCGAATATTTTAATAGATTGTAATTCAATTTTATCTGATAGTTACGTAGCGTATACATGTTAAGAAAAAATATTGTTTTCTTATATAATATAGATGATTTTAGATAGTAAATTAATGTTCAAGCCACTTTCCATGACAATAAAATAAGATCGAAAGCTTTTTGTATAATTATACGATAAAATCTTCAACTGAAAGCTTTGTAATTTTTCTAAAAGTTCGTTACAAAGTAGATGTATATTATGGGGTATTTAAACAAATTGTTCAGCACCTGACACCGCTAGTCTTGTTTTGTATCGATACGAGAGTGTAATAAAATCGATGCATAGCTTACACGATCCACGGAGTCTTTGGACGAAAAATGTTAAAGTTTACATGAAGCTTACACTGGAATGCATTATATGGGCATATTTTATTTGATATAATATTTAATAGCTTTTGCAAAACTAAAGCAGTAACATTCATATCATAAAAGCATACCTTTGTTTATACGTTCAAACAAAGTTTCTTTATCGGCTTCTGAATAATAATATTGTTTTATTTATTGTTATATTAAACATATTGTTCATATTGTATATATTATTCGGCCATGGCAACTTTTTCAGATATCCAGAATATTTTGTTTTTAGTTTATTTGACATATACTGTCTTATGTGACAGATTATTTTTATAAAGATTTTACTAGCACTTCGCCAAAAATTTTGAATAAACAATATCAGACCCTGAGATATATAACCCTGAGATTTAAGCTTTAAAGCCTCGTACAGATTAGGCTAGTAGCTTAGTACAGTAGACAACATTAGCACATTAATATTTTTTTTCATAAAAAACGCCCTAATATACCAAAGGATTCGTTTTCTGATCAGCCATTCGGACAAAAAAATATTGTTTAATTTATCGTTGTTTTTATTTTATTATTAATTTTTGTTACATTTTATTGCATTATGTACTTCATTATCAATTGTCCGATATATTTTTTTTTATATGGTCAGCTATTTTATTTTGGAAAATACCCACAAAGTGATGTTTTTATTTTGTCATTGTGCAAATAATATCGACGTGTAAATTTTCGGTTTTCGGTCCATTTAGGATCTGAATACTTAGTAATTTTACTTGTAATCTTCCTGTTAGTACGGTACATTCGATTTGTTGTGGCTATTGTATCAGTTTTAATACGATATTTGATTACAGTCACCTTACCGTAGTCTTATTTATAGCGGTAAAACTTTCTATTAATAGAAATTTGCACTTGTAAGTGACAAGGAGAGCAATCGGGCGGGGTCTCGCTGACCCCTGCGGTAGACCGCGTGCCAGTTGCATTTAGAGTCGCACCGTGCACTAGCAGCGTATTATGTGCAACTGCACCTTAACTAGTGCGCTTTTTCAGTGCTTGATTTGCAAAAACCTAACAATAAAAGAAAATAAATATCTTGATTAAGTCTCGCTTTTAGATCGAACAAAGAAAGGGTCAACAACACAAATACCACGATTCATAAAAAATCATTAAAATTAGTAGGTTTTATTGTGTTAATCTTAAATATATTGACTATAGAAGGGAAAAAATACGTAACACTAAGTTTCTTCGAAATAGATTTTTTTCTTTAATCACAGCGTATAAATAAATCTTAATAAATAGTATGTTAGAACGATGCAAATATTGAATTCATATATGAATTTAGCTTTCAAGTTTGAAAATAGGAGGGTCTGTGAAATTCGGGACATTAAATTTTGAATTAATTGTAAAATTTGGGACATTAAAAATGGGAAATAAAAATTTCACACCAATTTTATTGTTTTTTATAATATACTAAATAAATTAATATCAGATTGGGTTAGTAAAATGCCAGTTTTAATTTGCGTGCAATTCAATGTTGTGTTCATTTCATAGATCAGTAGATCACCAGATCGGCACAAATATTTAGAGGGACACCATAGTCACTTTTTAAATATATTGGCATAGTAAACATTTTAGAGAATGAGTTTTCCCTGATAATTGAATGCTAGGAGTGGCTTCATTTTCATGGCGAATCTTTATTTATATATATTGCATATCCATTGTATAAAAATTGTATTTACTAGTTATTTAAAACACTTCTTGAAATATATTGTGGATATTAGTTTTTATAAATCAATGCTTTAAATTGAATACACACAACACAACACAACACTAGGGACGAATTTAAAAACTTCTTCAAAAGCTTCAAAATTATATCTTTTTAAACAAAGTTCCCCATAACAAAATATGACTACTCGTGTGTTTTTAATGTACCCACATTTTACAGTAAATATATTTGATATCTTTTCTCCGGCATATAAATTGTAATATAAAATATATTTTTTTAGTTTAAAAACAGTTGAAAACAAGTAGATACTCTATTCACTTCAATCTCTGGGTGGGAGATTGCAAGAGGGTGGTCTTCTTGCAACCAGATATAATGCAATGATGAGACCAGCGGTCAGTTCATACAGAAAATAATAAACGCACCGTTCACACTATTGTAATTAATATTTATAATCCGTATTAATACAAATAAGAAAGAGTTTATTTTGTATCATCGAGCAGTAATTTGTATATACACTGTCAAGATTTTCCCTTCCAACATTGGAAATTGCTTGGAGTACGCTTAATATTTTTTAGGAGTTCATTTCATATTTATAATTGTGACAAATCAACTTGCATAGAAATCGTATTTTTTGAATTTTTTAATTAAGATTTTTAACAATGAATAAAGTAATTGTCTTTGATAGAGCTTTTAGTTGTTTACCAATAATATATGACATAATACTATGTTTTATTAATCACTTAGTAAAAAAAGCAATTATCATTATTTATTAAAGGTTTAAAATTTATCCCAAATAATTTAAGATTGAAGTACCTACAGCGTTGATGAATAAATGAATATGTGTTATTGTATTTTTATTAAATGTAGAAATCCTTTGAGATTGTCTAAAAAATACTTTAATTTATTTTTTATTTTACTGAAATCTGTATGATCCATATGTTTTGAAGATGGTTTAGTAAAGAATAGACAAATAAAAGAGTTACATGGCAAAAGAACGTCTTTTGATGTTTTATAAATTGAACTACAATATTTCAGAAATTAAAAAAAGTCCAAATAGAGTATTTTAAAGATTTAAACCATTCAATTAAATATTATATAAACATTAAAATACTTCCATGTATGAATTCATTTGAGATACATGTAAAATGAGACTATATTTTAATAAATGCTTGTAAATTTATATAATTATTAAAGAGCTTTTCGAAATATTAAACTCTTGTATGGACGAGCTTTAGAAAGTTAACTTTAATGCAGATCTAGTTGCCTTCCAGCCGATCAAGTCGGTCTCTTCCTCATATTTGAAATTTTAGATTCATATCACTAGACATGTGTTGTCGGTTATCACTTGCCTATACACGATATTATATTGTTTTCACGTATAAAGTTCTTGTACCGTGCAAATGCTTCATATTACATTTATAATAAAATTATTCGCAGCAAGTGTTTGGTTTAGTTAACTGTACGTGTTTGCGGTTATAATATAAAGACTTACAAAGATATTTTGTTTCTTTCTTCTGGTTAGATAATACTTTATGATTATACTTTCAAACAAATTCAATATTATATATTTAGGAATCTTATAATATATTATTTCTAGCTCAACTTATAATCT
>JAGVSQ010003061.1:0-22688 GCA_022683975.1 Rhyacophila evoluta | reverse complement strand
TCAATAGCTGTGCTCTATTGATTTCCAAAATTTCTTGATAGAACAGTTTGTGTTCACCTGTATTTTTATGTAATAATTATTTTGTGTTTTGTTCTCATATTATATTAGCAACAAAAATGTATTATTTTTCACATATTATATACAACAAATCAAAGTCACTACTTTATAACTTGTTATGTATTAATCTGCACTTACTATTATATTTTCATTTATTTGGATGTTTGTTGTGGAGCAATGGAGGTTGGAGTGGAAAAGTGGAGAATGTAGATCTTGTCATGTCTTGAGAAAATATTTCTTACTAGAATTAGCCGTCGCACTACTTTTCAACCCATTGGGCATCCTAGCGTTTTAGAATTTTGAAAATCTCACAGATGTGGAAATCAAGCCCTCATTTTCCCGATGGGAAGCGCGCACACCAACATCTCGACTACCGGGGAAACCGGGGAGTTTTTATTTTATTCTCATTAAACAAACTTTTTTGTTTACCGATTTACAAATAAATAAATTTAACCCAATAAATGTGTTATGGAACTCATTTTTTTTATAAATTGATTTCCTCCCAAATTTTTCTAACAATTCGACATGATTTACTAATTGTTTATGAGCAAAAATTATTCTTATATACTACCGTTTGTGCTTATTTTACTTGGTAATAATTAAGGTTCTATCTAAGCAAGGAAATATATAATATTCTGAATCTACCATATTTTCATATTCATTACCACAATAATACTATATAAATGTATACATGAATTTACAGTGCTATAATGTTTTTTAGTTGAAATATTTAACTAATATTACATTTTCGTTAACAATATAAAATAATATTTTTACAACTGGATACATAGATTGTGAGCATAATGTAACCCCTATTTCAGTAGGATAAAATCTGAAAAAACCTGTTCATACACATATAACACAACCCTCGGCCTATGGGCTGAGTCCGATTCTTTATTTATATTTTTTTGCCATGATGCATTTCAGAAACGTTACTTTTCAAGAAAAAAATCATTTTTCTTTTTTTTTTGTCTTAACATGGGTTCTTGTATTAAATCGAAAATTCAGACGATGAAAATTGAAGAAAACCTCAAAAATTCTATACGATTATCCTTAAATCAATGTCAATATTGATTGACTCGTTCTAATAGCTCAAACACAAGGATAATCGTCACAGTAATATGTAAGGTCATCCACTGTATTATAAAATGTACATAGAACTTTGTGCCATGGCATTATAATTGCAAATAAAAGAAATATGAAGAATTAACTTGTCTTTATTTTATACAATAATATAGGGAGAATATGAAATCATAATTTGTCTCCCAAAATAAAGAAGATTACTCTGTCTGTGTTAAATGTCTGTTTAAATGTAACTACGTCGTCTATTTATTCGTATGAGATATGCACTTTTCGATCACCTATTTAAAAAGATATAAATCAACAATATTAATTGCTTAGTTACATATATTTTCCAGTATAATTTAACAGTTAATCGATGCCTTAAATAATTTTTAAAATACTAAATATAATAAATTAATTTATCATATCTTCTACGATGTGTTACTAGATGCCGCTAGTGTGCATTTAAGCTATGAACGTAGATAATAAATTCACTGAGCAGAATGTTACAGCCTATTCTGTCTCTCCTCAACGAAGAGTGGAAACTTGCGTGACTCATATTATTATAAGTAATGTTTACGGCACTATTATTATTGTTTAAAATCATTTAAAGGCTTTTGTTTATGAATATGCGCGCATGTTAACCATGTTTTAACGGAGGCATGCGGTCAGTTTAGTTACATTAATTGGTGTGGTGTTTACAGCGGTTTTGTTCATTCAGCGACGGGTTTTAATGTATGAGAGCTTTTTGGAATTCTTAAATAGATACCAGTAGCGACAAACAATATAGATACGCATATTACGTTTATAATATTATTAAATACTTTATTAATTTTTACTCTAATTTTAAGCAACGTATTAAAATATTGCTATAATATGACAATCTGAAAATCTCAGATTAGAAATGGTGGCTATTTTGTGTTTTGCGTAATTTCAAATATTTTTTATTTATTATTTATTGTATTGTTTTAGGGAAAAAATATTTTATGGGAGATTTAGGATACGCAGCAGTAACACTCGAGTGTTTTGTCCCATGGTTGCATTAATATGTTAATATTTTTTGGATGTTCACATGAATTCAATTTAAAAGTAATTGGATATCCAACTCCCGTATTGGAATCGTCACATGTTTTTTCTTAAAACGAAATTCATTTCTCAAAACACATTTTTTCCTATTGATCTGCTGCTGCATTAGTTATTTCAAATCTGGTTTATTTATAGTCACCAATACGACTCTCATTGGAAAACGTTTTAATGCCAACAATAAGAATTTAATCGGTATTATATGGATACGTATAATCTACCAGTTATAGCTTGGTTTACTTAATATAATATTGATGTTCTCGTGTCTCTGAATCATAAACTTAAATCATCGTAATCTTAGTATTGAAACATGCTGCGGACGCCTTCAGAGAGCCTGCATCCCGTCATTCTGCTTTTCCGATTGGTTTCGTTTGGGAGTTTTGGTATTATCTACAAGACAATTTCAGAAAAAATAGGTGATCTTAGAATGACTTGGAGAATGCAAGATAACTAGCGGATGACAAGAAATCTGAAGGTACCACGTTGTGGGCATATGTCCCATAAATGGAGCAGATATGAATAAAGAAAAAGATTTTATGGATTAGATACTGTTAAGCTGTCTGCCAATAAACTGACATCTAGTCGGATCTAAAAAAAATAAGGTCTCCGCAGCACATGCTTGAGGTCTACCGTCATAGCGTCATTCTTCTGGTGATGGGTGGGTGCATGCTGCATAGTCAGTTTTCTTATCTTATAATTTATAATGAAGTCATAACTGTATATCCCTGATATATGCTCTCAAAATAAGTGAACGATATATTTTGTTTTTCCGCACTGAAAATTCCGTATAATTAACTGAGTTACAGAAATTTTACGTGAAATAAATTTCTATTTAAGATTTTTAATGGTATATAAGAATCTAACTAGAAAATACTTTAGCGTATTGTCTCTATCTTATAATATTTGCCAAACATACTTATTGATTATTCTAATCATTTTAAGTTTTATAATATAAATAAATATTTCGTGATTTTTGTAAAGTACAATAAAAGATTCAAATTCGTTCCTTTCTTGTAAGATTTCGTGGTGTTTATGATAAATTCATTTTTTTCATCAAGAATTTCGAAATAATATTATAATTATATCTTCAAGTAGAAACTTGAGCTTTACCTTATTTTTACAGACGAAGCCATACTTTAAAATACTATCGCCATTTTAAAGTTTATAGACAAATAGGCTTTATAAAATTACTTATATTTAATCACGAATTTGCTTAAATTTATTTATTTAACTAAATACATGACTTTAATATTGAGATATGTCTAAATATTGACTACTTGTAGTGTTTAAAATTATGTGTAATAATGAAACATAATCCTTTCGTTTTTCTCGAAAATAGCATTTTTATTGTCCATATAATCATTAAGCCACAGTATCAGAAACTAATTTCCATTAATATCGAATAAATCACACTACTTCTTGTGTCATAGGATAGATATCGCTGCAAGCGATTTTTTGTTGAACGAAAAATGAAATAAAAATATTGCTTTCAAAGTCTGATAATATAACAATAACACGGATTCTGTTGCAACATTTAGCAAAATATTAACATTAAATAAATATCTGTTTATTGTGTTATTTGGTATGGGCAAAATGTGTATGATTGTTAATGATTTAAATACCATTAAAACCAGTTTTCTAATAAATTTACTCAAGCGCCTATCGTTTGCATAATAATATACTTAGTATAAAAATATTTTTCTATCTGAAAGCTTTTTATTGGGATTAGTTTGATAGCAAAGCGAAAAATAACAATGCTAATGTTTCTAATTCTTAATTATTACGACGTGACATTGTATCTTTCAGCTCCGGAAGAAATAAGCATGTGGATAGATTTATCTATTTTAAATTGAAGATATATTTTATTATTAGCTATTTTGTATATCCTATTATACTATTAGATTAACATAATTAACAAACAATTCTAATACACGAGTATGTCCATTTAAGATATATTTTGATTAATTCCTTCCTTTCAGATTAAATAAAAAATAATTAAAAATAAAATTCAGAAACTATTTTGTCTGCTCAAATGAACATATTCATTCGTCTTCAAGTAAAAAATATATTTTTGCTTGATAATTGTAAAATGTCATCTCATTTTCACAAGTAGTTCTTTAACCATTGGGCCACTGGATAAAAAATCGTTCAATTTTCAAAGTGATAGCGGTATTCAAACGGGTGACTCACAAGTCAGAAATGCAGCGACATTACTACTGAACTATTGGCCTCATAAAATTTTGATGAAATAATAAAATAACATGTCTATCTTTCCATTAGTTTATACTAACATTTGAAAACAGATGTTATCAGTTAAGATATTATCAATCGATTCTCAACCCAATCGACGTAACCACTATTGACATATAATATAAGTGAGTGAGTTAGTGTAGAAGTAGAGAACAAGTATGTGTCCCCAGTAGCCGAGAGGTTAGCATACTCGCTTTAGATCCAGTGATTGCGAATTCGAATCCCACATCTGCTGCATTTAAAAATAATCAAAACTTAGGACTTGATACCCACTAGCTTGGGCAATTATCTCTCAACTAATTTTCGTGGAAAATTATTTGTCAAGACGTGCTTCCACATTTCGGAGATCCATATACTGCACCTTTTTACATTAAGTAGAGCCTAATGAGCTTTTGGAGTGAACATAAAAAGCTGTATGTTATGCAATTTTTATTTCAATGTTGGTTCACTTGCAAAATAAATATAATATATTGTACGTATAGAAAATAATCACTTTATTTTATTTAATTTGGTCGGAGTCTAAATTTTTTGAGAAAAAATACACAACATCAGAGTTACCAAATATAATTTATTATATGCGAAGTACAGCATCATATATTAAAATTTACTATAGTGCTTTCATCGTGATTCTTTTTCAAATTCGAGAACACCATTGTAAGATGTCTTTCTCGTATTATGATTTATGGTTTCTCTCACAAAAAAAAGACTTACAACTTTTTATGGAGCTGGCTGAAACTGCCTATGAGAAACTTGAACTTGGGAAGTGGTTAAAGAGTACGTAATAAATTCGTGCCGTGGCCCTTATATGGTGGTATCGTGACGATGCTGAAGAGCGGAGAACTTACTCCGGCTGAACTGGTGCACGTAGGGACTTTGAACTTTTCGAGATTATTGGAGTGCTATATCCCCTTTATGCCTTTTCCGTAATAAGGAAAGGCAATAAATAAAACCTTCGTGAGTAATGCAATAATAATTATAAAGGCAAATTGCTCTTTACTTGCCAATGGTTAAGCAAGTCAATTCGACTGCTTTACTTAAGTCTTCTTTAATGTTTGTTTATTTTAAATATTCATCATCTTGTACCAAACAAAACTATCAAAAAATGTTGAAACATTTCTAATTTTTTTACCATGTTTGCTCCAAAAGTGAATTGTGTACATATATGGATCTCTACAGTGTGAGAAAATTATTTTATTTTACTACAAACTGTTGATGACAGAAAATCTTCTAATGATATGATATCAAATATTTATAAACTGTTTGGTACAAATAAAGTATATTTTTTTTGACTGGATTTGAAATAAATGTGATATCTATTGTTATAAAAATAATCTGCTAATATTAATTTTACGGAAACAATGACGAAATTTGTAATTTCAATTTATACCAACGTTTAAAGAAATCCATTTTTCCTTTTTTTAATAAATTTCCAGCTTTAAGCTCAAGCTCACTCCTATTAAAACATTTATCAAGCTGTACCAGGAGTTTTTTTTGACGAAAAGTCTTAAATGTTCGTTTTAATAATAAGATTAGATAATTTAAAGTGATGACGAAAAAATTAAATTGTCATATTCACTGCATTTTAAATTTATTAATTTAAATATTTGTTAAATTGTTGCACACATGTATAGTAGAATTAATAAGAGCCTCTTTATGCTCTGAAAATAGGTAGCGTCGTTGGTTGCATGTTTAGCTTTCTAGAGGAGCCCATGTGATAGGCAATGCACAATTTACCAATTATGTCAATAATCAAAATATTATATAAACGATAAAGTTTTCGTGTATTTTTTATTTTTTTTAAATTCATATCTAATTTTGTTTATATGTGAAATCTATTATTTATTTAAGTATCAACGAAGTAACATTAAATTTCTTATAGGCTAGAATTTGTAAATGATTTCAAGAATATGTAAGTAAATATTTACAGGGTATTTATGATAATTATTATAATGTTGAAATATTTATATTTGGTAGTCAAGTTGGCGATTAAATGATTTTTATCGAATAATTTCGTTTGTTTATACCAAGTGTTTGCTCACAAAATGATATACTATTTATGTAAAAATATATTATAGAGGAATTGGAAAGTTTTATGTAATAAAATACAGTTTTATTATTGTCAGCATTTTTTTTATTTGAAAAAATATTTTAAAACCGTATGATTTTTTTCACATTATTTTTTTTCAAACAAAACCATACTCCAGTCGATAATAATCATTATCAATGGTTCAATATAATTAGAAACGGTATCTTCGCGACACACAATATATCAATTTGATTCAATATAAAACTATAAAAAATATATTAATCGCTTAATCTGTTAAGGCACTCTGTACATGGCAAATTTTATTCTACAAAAAAAATGTCAAAGTCAAACAATTTTTACATTTCGGGAGATCTGTACAAACGGTTTATTTTTCATATAGAACCTTTGTGACTAGGATATGGCGATTCTAGAAAAACAGATCGCTAAGTACAAAAGAATACTTAATTAAATACAAAAGAACTCACTTAATATTTAAGGTAATAATGACCGCTTACAAAACGCAAAACATAATTTAAAAAATGATATTATACAATTTATTGGCAAGATTTAAATTAGAAATGGCATCGATTCGAAAACGGTCAGACATTTTTAAGAAAAGACACCTATGCTTAAACCGAAAAGGTAAGAAAATATTTGTACTTATTTGCTGTAGGTTTTTTTATAACTTAATATTAGTAGAACTTCACACCGTCGCGGAATCGTCTCGAGCGAGAGAGTCTTCACGTTCAGTCTTTTCGATAATAAATAAGGCACTCAAGCATATCAATCACCACATCGATGCAACTAATAAGCTGCAAGTTCTTCGGGGTGGTATTCATACGGTGAAGACGACGGGCCGTAGCCTGGGCAACCTCCTTCGAGGTGCTTACTGAGTAGGGACATCCTGGAGAACGTTTTACTGCATGACGCGCACGAGTATTTTTTTACTTCAGAGTGGGTTTGAAGATGCGCTCGTAGGTTAGAACGGTCTGCGAATGCTCTTCTGCAGTGATGGCATGAGAAAGGTTTTTCTCCTGTATGCGTCCGGATGTGTCCTTGCAACAACCAGGGCCTGGAGAAAGCTTTGCCGCAAAGATGGCACTTGCAAGGGAGAGTGTGAGTGCGAATGTGCATCTTCAACGCTCCGAGGGACGTATACACTTTGGAACAGTATTTGCAGCTGAACGATTTCTTTGCTAGGTTTCCTTCGGCGGCCGCACAGTGGAATTGGCGATGCTTTGAAAGGCCAGAGTAAGTAGAATAAGATTTTCCGCAGTCCGTACATTGATAACGAGGCGCAGATGCGTCACGACGGCGTCTTGGCACTGATCCAGCTGAGATACCGGAATCGGAACTGACGCTTCCTGGAGAAATGCTGTCTTCTGATCTTGTAACGGGTGGAGAAGTAGGAGGTGAGGCGATGGACGAAACTGATGGCGATACAGGGGAAATAATTAAGGGAGATCGAACGGGTGGAGAGCAGGCTGCGCGGGGAGATAATCCACTGTATACTTCCGGATGCGTGTAAGTATATGCACCATAAGGAGTAGTCGGGCGTGGCCAGGAGCAATATTGCTCTACGGGAGTATTAAGGTTTAAAGGTTCTAGTGGGGTAGGTCTGGGAGGATATGGCGCCAAGTGTGAAGGCATATGACTGGGCAGGTATGGCGAAAGCGGTGCCGGGATATGAGGCTGTATCGATGACATCGGGTGGTGAGTTGTAATTTGCGGGTGATGGATAGAATAGTGGTGCGAATAAGGAGACGGTAGAGGAGGCGTCCGTGAAGGCTCATGCCAACGGCGGGGAGCGGGAGCAGCTCCGACTGGGGGAGAGGAAGCTTTGCTGGGATAGTTCCCAGTGCGAGATAAATCTTCAGGCTTAGTGCTCAGATTTTCTGGTTCAGAGTTATCCATATCTGTGGACAAAGAGAGAAAAAAAACATTAATATTTATTGAATTAGAATAAAGTAAGTAAAGATAGCTGTGTAATTATTGTATATAATGGTACTGAATAGATAATAGCTAGGTGTTTGTGTATGGTTATCTGGACCACCTTTGCGGGGTTTGCAATCTGCATTTATCTGGTGCATTGTTCGCGATGCAGAAAGGAGTTAAATTACGCGATGTTGGTCAGATATAGACATTAGAGAGTCGTGGGCGTGTCGCTGCGTCGCCGGTCGGTCGTGTGCATCCCGAGGCTCAGCCTGATATTGTACGATAACAGAGTAATTAATTAACACCCGGGGCGGGATATTCGGCTGGAGTGCATTCGATGCATTTCACATTATAAAGAGATGGCAACTGAGCAGCCGTGTTTTATGAATTCTGCGCACGAACTCGCGCAAAGAAATATTGGAAGGCACTCCATGTTAGCTTCATTAAGTATCAATATTTTATGTTAATGGAAGACGATAAATTTGTTTAATTGAAGTATTACCGGAGGCACTATACATACGTATATCTAAATATATATAAAACATCTGTTTAATAAAACTTGTTTCAAATACAATTATTTTTCACTAACTTAATCAAAAAATAATATAACCTAATTATTTTCGAAATTTAATTATTAATTATTACAAAAATAGTCTGCATTGTAATGGTATGTATAAGAATATATAATAAAATGAACGTCATACTATCCGGATAAAGTAAATTGAATTTAAATACAAAATACTGAGTAAACATTTTACGTGTGATATGATTGATTATGAAACCAAATTACACGAAAGAAGAATGCATGCGTATATATTAGTATTAAAGAAATATATATTTTATAAATATAATATTTCTCATAATGATTACGCATTATTATATTATATTAAAAATATTTTTTTTTTATTGTAGGTAATTATAGTATAATTATTATTAGATTTGTTTGCGCATCCTTGTACATTAAAGTATATAATATGTTTTATCAAAGTGTTGAATGTAAATAAACTAAAAATAAAAAATATTGATCTTTAAAATAAGAAAATCCGTTTGAAGAATTTCATAAAAATAATAAATACACAATATTATCTGAGCTGAACCGAACGATAGAAGAAAAATATGAAATATAATTTAATGTCTCCTGAAAATATATTTTAGATTTTCATCATCTTGAGATCAATTAAAATATGTTTACGAGTAATCGCAATTTATTAGAAATATGTGTTAGTTATTTACTATCTAAACACTTAATATTAACATTGTTGATGTTACGCGTTTGCTTTTAGTCTTAATAGCATAATATAGAATTTATGTAAAATCATCAAATATACAGCAAAAATACATTTGACAGGTTATTGTAAGAGCAAAGTTTTATTTCTATAAAACGATTTATATGCGATTTAACAAGTTCTAGGGTTGGTAGGTTACACCAATTAAAGAAAACACCTACCGTGATAAGGTGAGGTGGTCTGTAAGGGGCGCTCCTCTCTAGCCGAGAGTGGTACCGGCCTCTTCTTCAGCGGGCAGTGGCTGTAGTTCCTCTGCATGATGGATCTCGACATCCTCACTTCCTCAACCAACATTTCACTTCAAATTCACAGAGTATCAATAGGCACAATATTCAAGTCAAAAATCTTCAAAAAAAACACGGTCAATTCTCATAAGACACAACACTTCACAACAAAATTCAAATTTCGAATGAAACTGATTTAATTCCTTGCAACAACAAGGGCAATTCACGGAGGGTTCGATTTGATTCAGCGCAGACGGCGTCTCAGCCTGTTATGGTATTACGAGCCCGGAGCAGGTCTATTTAAATACTTTACCCTCACTCCACCGTCGGAGGCTGCCAGGTACGCAGGCCCGGCGGCCCGCACGTGCGGTCTGGCCAATCGGCGAATAATTCCCAGGGTCGCCCGGCCAATGGGGGTAGAGCTCGACGAGTGTTTGCGAATGGGGGGCGTACCGTAGGGGGGAATGGTGGGGGCGACAGGTGGTGGAGGTGCTATATGGTGGCCGCAGAGGCTGGTGCGCTACCGCCGGGCAGCCATGTGTCATGTGGCGGAGTGAATGCCGCTCGGGGTTAAACACCTTCGCGGACACCCAGTGTTTATCGTATTCGGATAACTTTGTTAGGGGAGACTTGCTTATGAAGAGGGATCGCAGTACAACTTTTTGTTGGCATTTCCTCTAGATGTATTTATATCATTTCACGTCTTAGAAAACGAATGCTTTCGTTACTTGCCATTTTTAATTTGGATCACGTTTAAAATATAGTATTATTAATAATAACTTTTGTTCACACAAGTAAATCTCATAAAAGCAAACATATTTAGAAACCTTACAATTAACAATTATCAACATTTTTCAATGTTTTAGTAATTTACATAATTTAAATATTTGATTTTTTAAAACATATTTCAATGATAAGCCACAAAACATAGTAACATACATTTGGTTGGTTCGCAAGCTTTTTCAATTGACTGAAACAATTCAATCTTATTCGTAAAATTTGTGATATTAAAACTTCAATACACTTAGAAAAGCTTTACAGAAATCAAATCTACGTTTACGAATAGACACGCACGTAATCGGATGATTCAAATATTCACGTAGTACTAACGAAATATTAGTAAAATGATAATAAAATCATAGTTGATTTATAATGTCAAACAACTGATACAGAATATTTAGTGACAGTTGAATACATAGATTTTTAAAATAATGTCAAAACTTTTCGGACATTTTTTTAGTTTGACTTTAGATCTATGATTTTATTCACTTAAAATACCATGTCTGCTATTGTCGATTGTAAAAAAATCATGCGTCATGTCAAAATCGGACGGTAAATAGTAAACAAAATATATTGAATTGATAAATCGTTTGTTAATAAATAAAATCAAGTACTAAAAATACACTTTTACTTTGTATTCACACTGGATTAAAATTCATAATATATTTACTTTGTTATTTTTAAACATAATTTTCCTACGTAGATTTAAGTATCAATGTATTTTACGTGAATTCGGATATAAAATTCTTTGAAATATGTCTCCCTCCAAGCATATATACCATATCAATTTAACGTAGCATATCGACTGTTGAAAAGACGCAACCCCCCTAGAATAAATTGTACAGGACGCACAAATAACGCTTATTTAATGATAAAAAAAAAGATTACATAAGCACAACCTTCAAGTGCATGAAGACTAAGACTGGTATTTTTTTTACAAAATATGACATTAATTTAATAAGTTATTTTGAGAAAGGCAAAATAATCGATTAATTCGAAGCCTGATCGCTGTTTTCACAGCTAATTCATTATTCAAACTTAAAGCTTACTTTAGACACCGATTTGGCGTTTGCAGCTTATATGGTTTTGGTAGAACGTGTATTCATTAAGTTGTCATTTTTTCTTTCCATTGTTTATAAACATACTTGTTAACAATAAATCGTTTCTAAATAACATTTATATGCTATCTGATTACGTTTATAATATAAATTAATAGCATTTGTAATATGTATGTATAATATTATAGTATGTCAAACGAATTCATTGATAATTTGCATTATCAGACATAACGAAGATAAGGAAAGTTTACATAAACTGCGGATGTGAGCGACTTCTTCCGGACAAGTCCGCGCGGAGAATCAGTATCTGCGTTATATCGTTGAACAATGACCAGAGATTTCATAGGAACCGTATCGGCGTCTTTTGTTGCGTCACTGTCTGCAGTAAAACAACATTCTGCAACACTATTTGTTTTTTTATTTCCTATTATTCTTTAAGAAAAAGTATTTCAGAGACTGCATCTGCCTTTCCACGGTGGTTATTTATGTTTTGTCGTAGAGTACCGACGATTCGTCCCCGTATCAGCTGTTTCTAACGAAAATAATATTAAAATACATACCTGTCTAACAGCGCTCAAAATCTCCTAACCATAATAACACGGAGTGTGTTATCCATATATATATAAATCTAATTAAAAGCTTAAACTAGTTAAAGTTATATATCATATAGTAGACTACAATTCTACCATATGTAGTAATTTTATTTTTTTCTATCATTACCCAATCATCGGATAGATATACTTCTATCAAAATATATGGTATATAATTTTATATATTGCATCAAAAACACGTTTAATTACTAAAAAATACATATTCTTCAAAATCACGGCGGTGTTGGTCAACAACGTTGATTTTTCGATTTCAAAAGACCAAAATATTATTACTGAAATACTGTTACTAATAGCTGTCATTTGTGTATGACCTTGACAAGCACTTTATATTCAATGTAAAGGTCGATAATATGATTTTGTAACATCAATAATTACAAGTCTTATATTTATAACATAAATATTATAATACTAAATAAGGTTAAGTAGTTTCTAGACTTCATGAGTTTTTTTAAATTGAGATAGAATTTTCGTTAAAAAAATATGCCAAGATACGACTTCACATTGCGGAAATCCCTGTTCTTCATTTGTGAATTGGATGTCTAGATACTTTATATATGTATATAATCCACTTTCGGAGGAAACATGGTAATAATATTTTAAGTAAAAAAAAATATTTTTAATTCAAAGCATATTCAAAGCAATATTAGTAACCCCATATTTGCACATAATATTATGATGATATCATCAATAAACAATAATAGTTATAGTATTTTATTATAATTAAAAGAAATAAAAAATTGAAGCTTGCGATAAACATGTTATACCAATTTATATTGGTGACGAATCGTTATGAGTTTGTTTGAAAATTATATTTTGTCAGGCACCCGGTTTTGCAAGGAAGGGGAGTTCCTCGAGGTTGGGCATTATTGTAGTAACTCGGTTTTCTTTTCCTTGTGGCATTTGTGATTGAACAACAAACACATTGATTTCTTCAACATCTGCTAAGAAGTGACTGATGCCAATAATGGAAGAAGTGGGCAGCTCCGACTACAGCTGATTTCCAGGTGAAGAGGTCTACATTACGAAGGTGTATAATTAAATTACCTGCTTACCAGCCGTCCATTTATTACTCCACACGTTTTCTTTGTATGCTATTTTGTTATATAAACTTTGATGGCCATATGCAAATCATAAAATAGCTGTCATTTTTTTAGTCTGTTTTACTTTCCATATTTTACAATTATAATCGTATACGTGATTAAAATACTCCGGAATATGCTTAAGCTTCTAGCGACAATTTTTCTTTCATATCCAGAGTAGGGGATTTCATAATTGGGGGCTTAATGGGGGCATTGCTTACTATGCTCATCAAAAAATTTCATCCTTTTAAATTCACCTGACATGACCAAATATTTTATTTTATTCTACGTCTTAACGAATTGCTAGAATTTTTTTTAAATTCACTTAAGCCAACTGAAACCTTTTAAAAGGTTTATTTTGGCTTAACAGTTGATACATCTGAACAAAAAATAAAGTGAAAAATTTACATTAAAATTTAAATCTTAAGTTTTCAAATTTAAAACCCTGCACACATGAAGCAATGTGTGGAGACTGTAACAAAACTTTAATTAAAAGAGGCAGTTGCAACTTAAGTCTGAATAAACTCTTTAATAGTCCCAATCTTTGAATATCATAGGGATTACACTGCCAAACAACGTGATTGATATCTTAATTTTCCTTTCCACATTTACACACTGGACTGTCAACAATCCTAACACGTGCCAAAGATTCTGCCGCGCTGAAGTGGTCTGCTCTACAACGAATAATGGTAACTCCTGGACATTGTCGTTTAATAAAAACAATTCATTATTTACTATTAAAAGATATATTTAAATCCTGAAAAAAGAATGCTTATAAATATTTAACATATCCGTTCCGAAAGTCTTATAAAACATGTGACGATGTCCACTCCAACAATGGAGTATAAGGATATCTATAATACAAAAACTTGAGATATTTTCACAAAAAATACTTGTTAGCCAACTACTCAATCAATGAGGTCTGCATTTTTTTAATTTAAAAAATATTAAAACTGTAGGATTCGAGCCCGCAACCTCTGGCACCGATTCATGTGCGCTTACGTTTCGGTCGCCGAGGTAAACTTTAAACGTTTTAAGCTAAGGCCGTATGAAATTGTATTAGGTGAATTTTACACAATTTGCATATCATGTCTGGGATGTATTCACTATTATAATACAATAGTAAAGAAGAAAGGGAACAGTGTACAAACACGCAAAGAACGCGTGTAACCTACAAGCTATCAAATTTAGCAGCTCTATCAAATGCAGATAAGTTACCTAAGTAAATATCGATATTTATTTAATAACCTTTCAATAACAATTAATCTACTGCGTTGTCATGAGCTATATATTGAATAAACCTTTATACCTATGAAAAAAAATTACATAATTGTTTAATTGCAAGTTATTTGCTTTGTATCATATTTTGTAAGTCAGAGATATTAAAAATAATGTGTACATTCTCTTATATTTACGTCACCTTATTATATCAAAAATCTCTTATCCTATCTAATATGACATGTTAAATAAAATAACCAAATCCCTTCAATCATATAGCAAGCATTTACACACCATATTAAATGGCATTATATTAAACACGTGCACTATTTATATGAGTATTGCAAAATCTTTTACATCTTACATATTGTTATATCACTATCACATTATACTTCAAATCATTTCTAATGTACCCAGATAGACATACACCGATGCTGAAGTTATAAAAGATGAAAAACTGTGGGCTGTAATATCAATTGTTTTAGCGATTGAACCTGCGCTCTCTGTCACAAAAGCGTGAACGTTTACCAATCGCTTGCTGGAGTGACTGTATTTTCAATATAGTTTCAAAACACTAAATAAATAATATAAGTAAAGATTGCTGCTTGGATATGCTTGCTAGAGCTGTTAGTAATCTTTCTATAGCTGCTTAAGCAGAAACAAGTTGAAAATAGAGACAGAAAAAGTGTATTATTTTATTAATATCTAAAAAACAACTTGAAATTCAATGATTTGCTTATAAATGTTTTACTAAAAGGCTTTTTGTGGTCAATTTTTTATCGATAAATGTCTATTGATTGTTTTTATTGTTCTCTAAGTAACTGAATATCTACATATGTCAGACATTATTCTTGTTATATCAATTTAATCTATTATCATTGAGTAATAATTGATACAAGTTGCTTATATATCTTAAATATTTAGTGACGTCAGTAAGTGTGAACACCATTCGTTTGACAAACAGTAAAAAGAAGATTAAAATTAAACACCTCGGCTCATTTGAAGGTAAAGTTATGTGCATAAGCTTTTAATGATTTTCCGGAGATTATTACGTTCACTGAAAACCGACACAGATGTTATCACACAGGGGGTTTTTCAGTTTTTGAAAATCCCAAACATATTGCAAGACGGAGCACGTCCGTGGAAGATTTTGTACACGTGCATGTTGGAATATCGTTGAGAACTTTTGGCGAAGTTATATCTGAAATTTGAAGTTAAGTGAAGCAATACATCTGGTAAAAAATTTTTGAACACCTGGATGACTTATCTTAGAACGTGATAGTACGATGTATTTTCTGATAAACTATCCCACAGTATCATAATTTTAAAAATATGTTATACCTTTTTTTACTTGTGGATCTAGAAGCAAAGAACGTGGACCTCCACAATATGAAGCTATCTTCTCCAGAAATCGAGACAGCAATTTACAGAATTTTGCAAGAGCACTAGGGTATAATAATTTTATTTCGATAATTATAATACTTGCGTAGAATAAAAACGTTTAATTAATACTGGCGACTAAGCGTACGTTGTAAAGATCTATATGCTCCACTGTCAGAGCCTACACGATATAAATAAATATGCTTGATGCATATTTATATAAGAACCGAACAGTATTAAAATTTTTCGATAGATGATAACCATACATTAATATGTTTTTACCATATATGTTCCAAAGGCCGAGATGATGAATTTACACGGTATGAAGATGCTCAAAAAAATAAGAGTATCTGGGTCTCCGCAGTGTGAAGACATATCTTGATAGATTTCTCACGAGGACTGCCTTTCTTCTCTTTCTCCACCGATAGAGTTGCGTATTAATATTTTCAAAAGTCCAGCATCCATATGAATCGAACACCGATCTTAAGCTGCGAAGCCCGCACACTAATCTCTCGGCCACGAAGGACATCTTTTACATAAAGTCAATTATGTATATTTTTGTAGATATTATTCGACAGGAATCCCCAAAGAAATTAAACCTACGTGTTAATTCCATAGTACTGATTGAAAATTCTCAGTTTTGTATGCGGAGTTAACGAGAAATAAGTTGGGAATATTCTAAGAAATAAAAATACGTTGAAAATTTAATCTTAGGAACCGAAAAATAATGATTATATACAAAAATACTTTAATCTTTTTCATTCAACAAACAAATGACTTGGTTTTTACTAAGCGCGTAATAATAGGTTTGTAAAAATTATAATTTATTTACAGGTCAAAAATTACTTGTTATTTGAAAAAGAAATTGCAAGTGTTTTTTAACGTCAGTGTTTTCCCAGAAAACGTTAACTTTTTCAATATTAAATTTGCAACATAATTTATAGGGGAAAATCTGGCAAAATACCGTAATTATGACTATCATTAATACGTGTCTATTAAAATGCCGCTCCGGTGGCTGGTTGATGCAAGAGTGTATGAAAGTGCACAGGCTTCAATGTGATGTTCGCAGTTACGAATCCCGTAAATACTTGTGTACAAAATCTGGAAGTTTACAGATAATAAATAGTGCTCAATCTACTTTATTTTTAGACCGGAATAGTTGAAAAACTATCGAACTAAATTTACTTACCAATGCTAAATAATAATAAATTATATACGTATGATACTCAACAGCGAGTCTATATCTTACAATTTATTTTATTGTTTTATACGTAGCTGCTACGTGAATTTGAGCACCCTTCTTGATACTTATTTTAAGGTAAATATTTTTTTCTAGAAACATTAAATGTGTTTCTAGAAAAAAATATTTACACTAATGTGCGCCATATCTATCTCGTTGAGACTTACATAAATTGTTTGGTGACGTTAATCAAATGCGTATGTTGTAACATCTTCATCCGCTGGTGCGTGATTTTTATGCACCATGTCCATCAAACACGTGTCTACTATAATAATACAAATCTGATTACAGTGATCTAATACTATTGTTTTATCTAATGACGGAAAAAAGTAATGCACAGTAGAAGGCTACCTTAACAAAATTATGTCGTATATTAATATCTGCTACCTGAGTGAGAACGAGTTTTAAATCGTCATTTATAAATTATGAAGTTCAATTATCTTGCTCACTTTATAGACGGTGTTTCACTTATTTTTATTCTCTTCTCAAATTGATCAAATTATCTCAATCAACGTTTTTACTTTTAAAATTAATTTAAATAAAAAAATATATACAATTATACAGCGTAATAAATAATTAAATTGATTGAAAATACATACCAATCAAATACAATTTCTACAATCTAAGATAAGATGTTCAAAATCAATTAGAAAAAAATCTACATACTTCTAACAAATATTACCAAAACTCTTTCCTATACTAATTGCACATTAATCCTCAGGGTGAAATTTGTTATTAAAATATTAAGACACCGTGTCCAAAGTTTAATGGGTTGTTGTTATTCAGTCCATAAATAATGCTATATTCATTACCAGTGTTGTTGTTATGATCGCTTATCACTGATTTCGGAAATGAATTTTAAGGATATACTAATTTATTAATTTAATTATTCACCGTAAAAGTTGTTTACAACAAAAAAACAAGATATGACATGAACACAAGTAGTAAATAATAATAATAACTGTTGTTATTACTATGAGTCATTAGTAAATGATATTTGAATGAAAGACGAGTTACCTTTGTACGGGGCTAGTACTCAAATACAACTTTCTAGTAAGGTTCTTAATATTTTTCTCTCTTGATTTTAATTATTAGGCCGCATCCAGGCTGGGCTAAAAACAAGCGAACGAAGGCTTAAAACAGTACAAAATAAGCCTTCGTTCGCTTATTCATTGCTCAACCTGGACGCACCCTTAGGTATTTTGGAAGCTGTAAATATTGTTCAATCATTCACTATGCAAAACTTTCCTCGACAAATAATATTCTAGAAATTCATTAATTTATTTTTTTATATTAGTGCTCCTGTTCTTGTCGTCGAGATTATTATTATTAAACATCTCAAATTTCTTTATAGCGAAGTTGATATAGGAATTATTTTGCTGTACCGAATATTGACAAATTGTTTTGAATTAATTGAAAAAAAAACTTTCAGTAGGCTTATCACACAATAATGTTAATAATATAATACTATACATTACGTATTTTGTAATATTCAACACGTAAAATCTATTCTCGTTACCCATACTTAGTAGAGATGTGATATTTATATATAATGTAACTGTAGATATCTTCACGTAATAAACGCACTGATATATAATTTAACGTTGTAAAAATATTTCAGAGCGGTAGTTTGATAAACATGTGCTTTCAGATGAAAGCTTTTTAAGCTGTAACCAGTATATACTTTTACTTTCATACGATTAAAAATGAGTACTAGTTGCAAAAATTGATAAAAAAAAATAATGAATAATTACAAAATTGTAAAAAAATATTAAGAAGCAGGCGTTTACGAAAAATTTATAACGGTTATGCGACCCTTTATCATTGCAAAAACGCAGTTTGAACTTTTAAATCAGAGTCGGCACGTGAAATTAATACTTATTCTAGAATTATTAATTAAATAAATAATAACATTAAATTAGAATCTTCTCAAACATAAGTTATATACGTAGTTATATTTTATATTATATCTCAACAGATGCGGAAGACAGCTGGTATAATATTTAATTGATAATTAAAACTTTAATTACATATATCAATATTAACGCCCCGATAACCGGGAGGTTAGCATTCTAATTCGGAACCGGAGATTGCAGGCTCGATTACCACATCTGCTGAATTTTTAACCATGCAAAACTGGATACCCATTTTACAGAGCAATTGACAGACATTTAGTCAAAGCAAATCTTAACAGCGTGGAGATCCATACATCAAATTTATCAGAGGATTCCTCTTTTTAATTTTGAGATATATATGCTCCACCTTTAGAGCGAGCATAGTAAAAAAAACAGAAAATATTTAAAACTTGTGTATAGTTCAAAATAAATAAAGTTAAGATTATGTATAATTTAATGTTTTTTAAACTAATCTGTTATGCAGGGACTGCGACAGATTTCATAATAAAGTAATTAATATAATGACTTCCTTGAAAAATAGTAAGTCCCAATTTCTGTGTAATTACTATTTTACTATAGGACTCCATATAAATGTTGTTGTGTCTAACAATTACGTTATATTACTTATATAATTTTAATTCATTCGAATAATAATTCATTACATTATTTCGATTAGTAATAATTGTAAATTGGAGTTCGGAGGTTTGTTTCAGGTAGATTAATTCCAACTGTTTACCGAATATTTAAATGCACACTATGTATTCATTGAAGAATTGAACAGTTCAATTTAAATTTAATCATAAAGATAGGTAAATTTGTAATTTTTAATAAATTATTTTTATTAATTTTCCACGAACGCCACTTTGTCGCGAGCCAAGCAGCTGTGAACAGATTCATATGTTACATCTGCGCAAGTAAGCGTTGAAATAGTTTCGGCAAGGATCTCAATTACGGCAATGTAATCAGTGATATTATTAGAATAAAGAACATGTTCCCTTGACAGCATCAACGGTGTATACTACAAGCTATCAATTTTATTGTCAACATCCCTTATTGAGAGGAGATTTTCATTTAAACGTTTATACACACTGACTCTTCTATAAGCTGTCTAAAAATTCTAAAAGCATACGATAAAACAAAAAAAAGCTTTCTTAATAAGAGATGTTTACAAAAACATTATATAAAAAAAAACTGGACTAACAATTTAAATGGTCAAACATTACAAAAAAATGATTTAATAATTTATATTTTCACATTGTGTATACCTGTGTGTATGAGTTTGATTAATGAATCTTTAGTATTTAAGAATTCCTACCAATTATTATAGTTTTTAATCGATATTGGATAGCATAAAATTAGTACTGAAAACAATTAACAAAAAAAATAATCACTCAACTTATCAAAACCTATTTTATATAAAGCGTAATTAATGTTCAATTAAAAAAAGAAGATACAATGATAATTTTTTAATCATTCACCCATAAATCCATTTTATTTTAATACGAATTATACACCAGTAAGGCTCAGTCACAAGAATATGAGCATATTAAAGAGTGTGTTTATTTATATTCCATTATGAATAATTAATAAAGATAATTACGGAAAACTTCAGTCATTTCACTCTATTACAGTATTTTGTGCAGTGGCAGCTCGCATGTAGGCACTGTGAAACTGCAGCACCCCCTATTTCCACTCGATATGATGGATAACATTTAATATAACGAGTATTTTTTTCTACATTTTTTTTTGTACTTGTACAATATATATTCCTTAAGCTTAATGTCAGTAGTCATCACGCCAGTTAGTGAACAAGACAATAATCTTTCTATGGAACTGTGGCCATCACAGTTCCAGTGGCATGATGTTTGATTTGTATGGGCGTAAGATTATATTAATTTACTATCCATAAAATTCTACATATAAAGCGGACATTTTCACATTATATAGATCCATATGCTCCATTTTCGGACCAAACATGGTTAAAAAATAACAAAAAATGTATTCTGAACATCCTGTCGTATTGCGCAGGTACTAAAAATAGATCCCTTTAATTGTTCAGTAAGTTCCGGTATTCGTGTTATTTTGTTTGCTATCATTTTACAGATCCACAATACACATTAAGGATCGTTCCTACAGTAGAACTTCGATCCTGTATCGTCCAGCCAAAGCACAGCGGCGAGGTGACGACCCAGGTGCACTTATTTAATTTTTTTATTGTCCCTACGCCCCAAAAGCAATAATATGACGGCGGTGCAACGTGTTTTGTATTTATCAAAACGTCGTTACGGATTAGCACCTGGTTAGCTAAGTATTGTTTGTGTTTCACAAATCGTACCGAATAATAAAAGCGGGTGGTAAGTCCATAATCATTATCGGTTTTTACTCACTTTTAACCATCACGTTTACCACCCAAAAGATTACTAACATCTCAAATTATATTTATTTATTTGTATGGAATATCCGCTCTCTACGTGGACCATAGACCGCTAGATCGGGACTTTGTTACCCGTTAATTACTTTGCTTCTTCCCAGTTTACATTGGAAGTATATTCGTACTTGTTTTTTCATTTATTGTCTAATGAAGTTATGGGGATAAAACATTACTAAAATTACAACATAAGTGACGTGTTATCTATTGAATCCGAAAAAATCTTTCTTAAAAAAATTAGATATGCTTAAGGAGACTTCCGATAAAGGTTTATCAAAACTTAAGTCTCATATATATATTATATAAATAATACTATTTTTGACTATGATTCATTAAATCACCTGTTCAATATATCTGTAACGGGAAGTTAATCCAATTTTCAGTTGCTATTTAATGTACTGCTATTTTCAACAATCATAACGATCTATTTTTTAAATTTTCAACTATTAAATTGTATATTTTATAGTAAATTATGTTTGAATTGAACCATTCAAGTTCAAATTTGTGAATATGAAGTAAACATTAAATTTTGGTATTTTATTTGCTGCACCTTAACGCTATTTTTTCAAAAATAGATGCTTTAAACATGTATCTCTACTAATTACAGTAATAATCAATACTTATGTTTTACACATGGTCTCTATTTTACAGTAAACAGCAGTGTTAATAGTTGAAATTGGTGCAATAAACATAACTCTTCTTTGTCGCGAAGGCCTCCTTTTGGGACTAATGATATAACCGAAGTCGCTACGAGTCCACCCACACAATGACCGGATGCCCACAGTCCCACCTCAGATGACCTCCTCCACCAGGAGTTGAACCCGCGTCCCTTACAATGGATGACCTGTGCTTCGACCACGAAAACTTGCTGAAGTAGCGTTGATTGTATTATTAGAGGGGTGTTTCAAATAGAATTATAATTACGTAATTAAGAGATTTGTTGTACTTTTGTATTTATATTTTCTCATATGTATTCAATAAAAAAAAAAGTAATTAATATTTTCGACTGATGGTGCTTGACGGAAATTGATTATAAATTCTAAATTATTTAAAACTGGTAAACTTCCATATGTGAG